>PVIY010045663.1:0-18951 GCA_004026745.1 Myrmecophaga tridactyla | reverse complement strand
TTCCATTTACACCAACAGTCTCTTCATGCACTCCAGGACTTCTCCATCATTCTCTTCACAGTTCCTCCAAAATCTTCCCCTTAGCCATCCAAGACACTGTTCAAACATATTTGGCATTTGCAAACGGCAGCAGCACCCCACTCTCCGGTACCAAATCTGTTCTAGTTTGCCAGCTGCCGGAATGCAACACACCAGAGACGGATTGGCTTTTAATAAATGGGGATTTATTTTGTTGGTTCTTCAGAGGAAAGGCAGCTAACTTTCCACTGAGGTTCTTTCTTACGTGGAAGGCACAGGATAGTCTCTGCTGGTCTTCTCTCTAGGCCCCTGGGTTCCAACAACTTTCCCTGGGGTAACTTCTTTCTGTATCTCCAAAGGCCTGGACTGAGCTGCAAGTGCTGAGATGAGGAATGCCGAGCTGCTTAACTGTGCTACATTGTGATCTCTCATTTAAGCACCAGCCAATTAAGTCAAACGTCACTCATTGCAGCAGACACGCCTCCTAGCCAACTGCAGATGTAATTAGCAACAAATGAGGTTCACGTACCATTGGCTTATGTCCGCAGCAACAAGACTAGGTATGCTCACCTGGCCAAGTTGACAACTGAATCTAACTAACATAACCACGTATGTTTCTTCTCAAAAAGACAGATATTAATGCTCTCCTAATATGCAGTAGGCCCTGAAAATGGGTAATGGGAATTACAGAGGCCAAATGAAGGAGGATGACAAATAAAGAATTAGTTATAATGAGATTTAATTAGAACTTAACACACTCCACAGGCCGCAGAAGGTACTTGATGAATACCTGTTAAATGGGTACATGAATCTTAGCAGAAGCTGCAAGTGTGGTGAAAATTTTAACTTAGCTGTTAAAAAGATGCATTGGTGATAACTGGGGGGTACCCAAATGGAGATGCGAAATAGAGAGCTGTATTTACAATGGAGCATGGGGGAAACCTGAGCTGGAGATGCTCAGAACATGTGAAGGCACTTGTAACACTTATCTGCTGTTAGCTGTACTGGAAAACTATACATTTCACCATGATTTAGGTGAAAGATAAAAAAGAAACAGATAAAACTCTATGTGTTGGAGAGGGACTGAGTGGAGTCTTTAGGACAGAGGGCAGCACCAGTGAACTTAGGTACTGGAGGTATGTGTTAAGCACTCTAGATAATGAAAGAGAGTACACAAGAGGTGACAGATTTCAAAAGCAACAAGATAAACTTTTTTTTTCTTTAATTTTGTTTGGGAATCATATACAGAATACTGTCTTCAGAAACATAATGTTCCAAGATCCTCAAAGATATGATGCAGGATTTAAAAGGAAGCAAAAGTATGATTTAATTTTTGATGAGTTATTGCATTTCTTTTAAAATTGGTTCTGATCCATTTCATTAAACTTTTAATTATAATTATTTTTGTTATTATCCATAATAATGGCCTGAACCCCAGAGACTACAAGCTCCATGAAGTCAGGATCATGTTTCTATTATCCATCCACCAGTGCAAACTTAGGGCTAGCCCAGTACAGTACACATGAAATAGAGAATTGTTTGAATAAATGAGTTGATTTCTTACAGAATTTGGAGACAGGTGAATGTGGTAAACTGTGTGTGGTAATCGGACCCAAGCCTGAGGATTAAGAAGCGTCAGGATTCTCTTATAAGTTTGAATTTGAGTCTATTCTATTGAAGATATTTTCAAAGATTAAAAACATTAGTGAGTCAGTATTTTAGAACTTTCCATTAAAAAAAATTCCTGTCTTATCTGGCTTCGATTCTTAGAAATATATTTAATGATGAAACTCAAAAGATAACATCCTTAATGGTAAATTATTTCTATTCCCACATGGAAATTCTCTTCATGGTTTAATTTCATTTGATTAGTAGTCTTCATTGCTTTTATAATAGCAATGCCTTTCTTACATGCATAAAATGCTAATCTATAATCAGAAATGAAATATATACATAGGGATCACATATAACCTTTTCACTTCTCAATTAATTACTTCGACAGCAAACTTTAATATGGCTCCAAAGTTCAATTTATCAGGGCAAACTGTTATGTGATATCTACTAAGAACCTTTGTTTTGGGGATTTCCTCCCTCTAGTGGTAGAAAAAGAAACTGATTTTTGTTTTCCCTGCAGGCCAAAATGCTAAACATTCTGTTTTTGACTTGATGGTACTTTTCCTCTTCTGACCAATTTTGGTTTAGAAATGATATTTACATAAGGGAGCTTTCTAGGTATGCTTGCATTTTTCAGGGGATTCTTCATGCCCAGTATATATAAACAGCAAGTTTAAAACAAAACAACTTTCTGCCTTGGCTTTCTCTAACTGCCTAATTGATTCTCTTGTACTTGCTATTTTTCTTGTCTCCTGGCATTTCTCTGAAGGTTGGCTTCAGAATCTTTATCATTCTTCCCATTGAAAGGTAGATTTTATTCCCCACTGTTTGAATCTGGCTGACTGTGCAGCTTAACAGAGTGTAATGGAAGTGACACATGCTAGCTCCAAGTCTATCCTTTAAGAAGACAGCAGGTTCTGCTTCCTCCCTCTTGGAATGCTCACTCTTGGGACCCTTTGTCTCAATACCCAGCTACCATACTATGAGAACTCAAGCTGCATGGGAGGTCATAGAATGTAAATACTCCAGTTGAGAGCCCCAGATGAGTACCCACCTGAAAGCCAGTGTTAACTGTCAGCCAGATGACTGTATTTCCAGCCAGCCTCAGATGGAGCAGAAGAACCACCCAGCAGAGCCCCAGAAATCCACAGAATTGAGAAACAATAAAATGGTTGTTGTTTTAAACCACTAAATTTTGGGATGGTTATTATGCAGCAATAGATAACCAAGATATTACCTCTAATGAAAGGCCTGGCTCTCCTCAGCTTTCTTTCTCTTTCTGTTTCCAGCATAGTTTTGCAAATTTTCCCCTCATGGTTCTTCTTCTAGCCCCACTTACTGATTAAGTTCAACTCCAGCAAAGCTGAGACTTCCAGGAGCAGGAGCATCTGGACTCTTTACATTTTTTACCCAAGATCTTATATTTCTAAGTACACATTAAAAAAATACGTTTAGTAGCAGAAACAATATCCCTTCAGTATTTTTAAAAACTATCAATAAAAGAGACTAATACTGTACTGACTCCAGATGGTACAGTCTAATTATTATTAGAGTTGAAGCATTAATTATCCCGCTTACCTGCTCTATAATTATGAGCGAGGCATCTTTGAGAATGTCATTAACCCTGTAGACTGTGTGGGAACTTTAAGTAATTCCTATGATACTTTTGTAATGTACATATAAGAAATAAAAAATTCTAACCTCTTGATATGACAAATACCAAATGAACTTTCCATTGGCATAACATAACCTGGAAGAACCAAAAGAACAGGTGGACTGAACTCACTAATAATAACTGACCTTCCCTAAGTGAAGCAATAACAGTTTATTTCCTTGGAATTTCCCAATTGTAGGAATCCTCCTTTGAAATCTAGCTCTTCCCTCTTGGTGGAGCTGTTCTTTGGAAGGTCATTTTCTCAGTTTGTATATTCCTTGGATTTCCTGCAATGTATGATGGTGGTTAATTCTTTTTTGGCTTCTCCTCTTATCACCTAAATGCAGCCATTCCCCCAAGCGCTTATGTTTGGTTTTCGTCCATCTTCTCTGAATAGAATCTACCTTGGTTGATTTCATTCCCACAATTTCAGCTATCACCTCTGTACCTGCCCAGAAAAAGGGATTAATAATAGTTGAATAGTGCTCAAATTAAGGTCTCCAAATATGGGCTTCTCTCCCAAACTCTGGCCTTGCTTTCACTGATGTTCCACAAAGTATCTTCACCAAGTTATCCTGCTTGTACTTTGAAATAAATAAACCCCTAAGCTCTTCATCAACTCATAATTGCATTAACTCAACTCTTTTCCTTGATTATTTTATTTCTTTTATTGCTTCACAATTTTTCCAAATAACCTATTACAAATATACAGAATCATCTTTAGTTTCTTCTTCCTCCTTCTTCCACAATGATTTAGTCTTTTAAATCTACTTTAGATTTAAAATTTAGATTTAGATTCTCATATCTTCTTCCTTCACTAAACAACAACAGTGACACCAAATTATCTTTTTACTCACACTCTTTCTGTTTTTCAATGGAAAACAACTATGAAGCTAATCCCTTAAAGCAAAGTCTTCTCTCATTGACTATACAAATCTGCAGGTCTGCTCACAACCTGCAGGGTAAGTTTCAAACCCTGCCCTAGAATTAAAGGTTTCACACATTTAGCACTACTTTCCTACTCTTCATATATTCCTCTTCCTCTAAATGTATACTTAAATATCAATTCAATTGGATCAATTATTTCTTCCCAAATCAATTAGGTCTTTACCAGATTTACATTTTGATTCATGCCCTTTCTTCTGTTTGAAACAGACCTCTGATCTATCCTCTGTGGCCTTTAAATGAATGCATCTCAGCTATGTAAACCCACATTTGGATCCAATGAAAAGCCTCAAGAAATATTTATCCTTTATCATTATCTTGGTATCCTTCAATTACATTAGTCCCCTACTCCTTACTAATTTTTATTTCATTCCTCCAGTTGCTTCTTTTTTCATCCATCATGACCCAAATTCATTATCTAGCCTTTGGGTTGAAAAACCAGTGGGCATTTGCTATCTCACAATTCACAGTGCATACTGGCCAGCTTCTCATACTCAATTTGCTACTGCAATGTACCTAGCACTCCAAGGGCCAGCATGCTGAACCAGCAAGCAGGAGCCTGTCTACTCCTACTGCTTACTCTGCTCACCTTTAAGATCTCAGCTCTAGTGTCTCCTTTTCCATGAAGACTTCCTTTCCTGCTATTAAATTCAACCTCCTTTATTTGAATTCCCATAGCTTTGTGTCTGTATTTTGTAGAAGTTATCAAAATTCACCTCATACAGCAGGAGCTTGTGAATATGACTCATTAATGTACTAATTTCTAATCATCTTGAAGGGCAGGTTCCATGCCCTTGAGGGCCTCATATTAAATGCACACTTTTTCTTAGCACTTATTATTAAGTTGCATTAATTACTTTAGTTTTATTTACATTATGATTACTACCTAACCCACGCCTACAAAAATTGTTTCACAAAAATCTTAATTTAAGCATTATCTTCAAGAGAACTTCATTAAGAAGTTAGATTATATGAACTCTTAACTTAGAAATAACACAGGAGGCTGACCTTTATATCATCATGAAAGATTTTATCAAGTGGGAAAATAGACTGATTCCCTGAAAGCTAATTATGTGATAAAAGTCTTCTTTCTGAATTCATTTTTGTCCACTTGAATTCCATTTTAAAACACATTTCCATTTAATATAGATGAACCATTCTTTTTCTATATTTTGCCTTAATTGATGCTTCTTTCAAACCTTCATGAAAGCTTTCAAAGTCATTGCCAATTGGACTTATTATCTTGATAACAACAACATTGCTTAATCATGCCATTTTATCTTTTAATTCATTTACTTAATTTATTTGGCATAATTCCTATTCCTAATTAAAACCATCTCTGGTGAATCTAAAACAAAAGCTTTTTTTAAAAAAAATCTACACCAATTAAACAAGTATCTTTTTAAATTATGCAGCCAATAATGCAGAATTTTAGAAAATGGAATTATCACTGAATTTTTTTTTTCTCTCTCTCTCCTTTCTTTAAAAGGTGAAATCATGGAGTAAGATATTTAAAAGGGGCACTATGCCCTAGTCATCATTTGATTACTCAAGTACCCAGTAACAAGATTAGGGAAATAAATGGATCAAAAA
Source organism: Myrmecophaga tridactyla (assembly GCA_004026745.1). Lineage (NCBI taxonomy): Eukaryota > Metazoa > Chordata > Mammalia > Pilosa > Myrmecophagidae > Myrmecophaga > Myrmecophaga tridactyla. The sequence goes on along the minus strand of PVIY010045663.1, from coordinate 13,127 downwards.
TTGTCTGATTATATGAGGAAGTTCACATAAGTGGCAAAGATGAGAAGATCAGTTTTGGAGATGGGGAATATGAGAGGCCAGTGAGATATTCAGGTAGACATGATCAATTAACAGTTGGTTTCAAGGCTTAATGATGGAAAAGAAGTCTAGACTGAGTATACAAATATGAAAATCACTAGAGAATGAGTGGTAGTTCAAAGGACTGGAAGTGGATGAAAATATCCAGGTAAAATCTGTAGCACGTGGGAGGTCCTATTAAGAAGGTGGAATAGTGAGGTGCGGAACTTAGTTAGTCCTCTAAAGCAGCAGTAAATAGCCAGAAACTCTCTGGAACAACTGCTTTGGAGAAATCCATGACTGGAAATACACCATACATGAGTCTGGAATGGGTGGAAAGGCTGAGATCGCAGCACAGAACTGTAAGTAACACCCTAAACCGTGGAGAATGGCACCTCTTCACCACAGACAGGGTAGGCTGTGTTGGGGACCTTCCTTGTTGGGAAAAGCAGTCTCTACTAGGACCAAGGTGGGTGTTTCAGTTGGTTAATGCTACCAGAATGCAACATACCTGTCATGGTCAGGTTCATGTGTCAACTTGCCCAAGTGGTGGTACCTGTTTGTCTGGTTGGGCAAGTGCTGGCCTGTCTCTTGCAATGAGGACATTTCATAGAATTAAATCATGATCATGTCAGCTGCATGCACAGCTGATTCCATTTGTAATCAGCCAAGGGATGTGTCTTCTGCAATGAGTGATGCTCAATCTAATCACTGGAAGCCTTTTAAGGAGGATTCAGAAGAGACAGACTCTCGTCCTTCTTTGGCTGGCAAGCCTCTCTTGTGGATTTTGTCCAGACCCTCCATCGGAATCATCGGCTTCACAGCCTGCCCTGCAGATTTTGGACTCTGTGTTCCCACGGTCACATGAGACACTTTTATAAATTTTATATTTGTGAGTGTTCCCTGTTGATTCTGTTTCTCTAGTGAACCCTAACTAATACAACACCAGAGATGGATCTGCTTTTTTTTTTTTTTACATGGGCAGGCACCAGGAATCGAACCCAGGTCTCCAGCATGGCAGGCAAGAACTCTGCCAGTGAGCCACCATGGCCCACCCTGGGTTGGTTTTTAATAAGGGGATTTATTTAATTTCAGATTTATAGTTCTTCAGAGGAAAGGCAACTAGCTTTCATCTGAGTTTCTCTGTTACATGTGAAGGCACACAGCAATGACTAGTGGCCTCCTATCTGGCTTCTGAATTCCAATGTCCCTCCCTGGGGTGATTCCTTTCTGCCTCTCCAAATGTCTGTGCTGAGCTGTGAGTGCTGAGATGAGGTGCTAAGAGACTGACTTCTCTTCTGACCTCTCTCTTTTAAGCCTCCAGCTAATTAAATTAAATGTCACTTATTGTGGAAGACACTCCCCTTAGCCAACTGCAGATGTAATCAGCCATAGATTAATTTCACATGCTGATGATTTAAGTCCATACCAATACAAGGTCACACCACCTGGCAAAGTTGACACCTGAGGGAGTACCTCAACAAAGCTCCAATTGTGGTTTTGACTAACAAATGTTGACTGCTGACTACAAGACCCTGAGGTCTCTCCCAGCAAAGAGGGGGTGGGGCTGATGGGAAAAAAAACAAATAAAAATGAAGGTTTTGGGAATTGGCTGAGGTCAGAATACTGGAAAAGAGCTGTGCCCCAAGAGAAGGGGCACAAGGTGCCAGGTGCCAACTCTGGCTCTTGACTGGCAAGGCTCAGGGTTGGCTCTGAAAAGGGATTTCTTTCTTCTTTTATTCTAAATAATATTCGAAGTAGCTCATTAGAGAAAGCCTCAGGTGCTTCCAACTGTCAGCAGTGACCCAGGCAAAGGAAGAGGTAAGATATATCTGAGAGACAAAGTAACTAGTCAAGTGAAGGAGATAATTCCCTAAAGGGCTTATTTTCCCCAAGAAAAGGGGGACTGGGCTCCAGCTCAAGTGGTGGCTCTCATTCAGAGAATTCAGATCCTAGGAGCTGGAAAACAGAAACAGCTTAAGCCCACCTTATACTCAGCCTTTGTCTCATCCATGGTCCTAGCAGGGAAAGGGTCTGGTGAGAATTAAAAGCATTAGCACCACATTATGCTGGTGAGGAACTGCAGGGTGACAAGCGCCACCTGCTGGGCAATATAGGAAAAGCACAGAGTCAAAAGGCTTGGCAATCTGCTGGGTCTAATCCTCAGGGAAACTTGATACTGATTACACCCTCTTCCTGAGACCTGGGCCTGTCTTGTCCGGAAGAATCTGATTGATAATATATGGGGAGACCCTCCTCCAAAAAAGGACCCTCCTCCATATAGGCAAGGCAAGAACCACAAAAATAAGAGCTGAAAAAATCTGATTAAACAGAAGCTATGCTAGAGATCTAGACTAAGTTAAACTGAATGCCAAAGAACACACAAAGGACAAAACTACACAGTGAGAAAACCCTAGGTAAAAGAATGAAAACAACCTCCAGAATAAACTCATCAAGAAGTCAGATGCCTAGAACCAGCAAAAAATTACAAGTCTTACTAGGAATAATGAAGATATAGCCAAGTCAAAGGAACAAACTAACATTTCAAACAAGATACAGGAATTGAAACAAATTAAATATTTTTTAACAAACATGTTAAATCACATCAAAAATCAAATGAATGAATTGAGGGAAGATATGGAAAAAGAGATGAGGGATATAAAGAAGACATTGGGGATCATAAAGAAGAACTTGAACATTTGAAAAAACAAATGGCAGAACTTATGGGAATGAAAGGCAAAATAGAAGAGATGAAAAACATAATGGAGACTTACAACAGCAGATTTGAAGAGGCAGAGGAAAAGATTAATGAACTAGGGGACAAGATATCTGAAATGCTACACACAAAAGAATAGATAGGGAAAAGAATGGAAAAATATGAGCAGGGTTTCAGGGAATTAAATGACAACGTGAAGTCCATGAATGTATGTGTGATGGGTGTCCCAGAAAGAGAAGAGAAGAGAAAAGGGGCAGAAAGAATAATGGAGGAAAAAAATCATTGAAAACTTCCCAATTCTTATGAAAGACATAAAATTACAGATCCAAGAAGTGCAGCATACCCCAAATAGAATAGATCCAAATAGGCCTACTCCAAGACACTTACTAATCAGATAGTCAAATATCAAAGACAAAAAGAGAATTCTGAAAGCAGAAGAGAAAAGTGACCCATCACATACAAAGGAAGCTCAATAAGATTATGTATGGATTTCTCAGAAAAAAACAGGGAGGTGACAGGGCAGTGGTATGATATATTTAAGATACCAAAAGAGAAAAACTGCCAACCATGAATTCTATATTTAATAAAACTGTCCTTTAAAAATGAGGGAGGCTTTAAAATATGTTCAGACAAACAGATACCAAGAGAATTTGTGAACAAGAGACTGCTGTAAATGGGAGCACTACAGGCAGATAGGAAAAGACATGAGAGAGGGTTTTGGAGAAGAGTGCAGAAATGAAGACTATCAGTAAGGGTAAAAGGAGAGGGAGAAAAGATAAAATATGACATATAAAATCCAAAAGACAAAATGGTAGAAGAAATTATTGCCTTTACAGTAATAACATTAAATGTTAACGGACTAAACTCCCCCACCAAAAGACATAGACTGGCAAAATGGACTAAAAATCAGGACCCATGCACATGCTGTCTACAAGAGATTTACTTTAGACTCAAGGACAATAATAGGTTTCTAAGTGTGAGTGTGGTCAAAAGAGGAAGGCTAGGGGCATGTATGTCACCAGAAGGAAAGGTAGAAGATAAAGACTGGGACTGTATAACTTAGTGAAACCTAGAATGGATAATGAAAGTGATTAAGTGTACAAACATAGGTTTTTACATGAAGGAGAACAAATGAATGTCAGCAGTGCAAAGTATTGAAAATGGGATGGTAAATGGAAAAAAATATAATCAATATAAAATAGGGTCTATAGTTAACAGTAACATTGTAATATGCTTCCCTTAAATGTAACAAAGGCAATACACCAAAGCCAAAAGTCAATAAGAGGGGGAAATAAGGGAGTGGCATGGGATTCTTGCTGGTGGTGGTGGTGTTTCTCCTTCTTATTTTTGTTTCTTTTTTATTCTTCATTTATTGTCTTATTTGCCTCTTCTTTCTGGGCAGAAGAAATGGAAATGTCTTCATACAGAATGCAGTGGTGCACACATAACTGTGATTATATCAGGAACCATTGTTTGTTTACTTAAGATGGATCACATGGGGTGTGAATAAAACTGTTTAAAAAACAAGCAGAAAGATACAAGTGCTGCAGAAAATGTGGAGAGAGGATGTACCTATTCACCGTTGGTAGGAAAGTAGAATGGTGCAGGCCCTCTGGAGGACAAAGGTTATTTATTGGTTCCACAGAAGGCTAAGTATAGGGTTATCATATGATCCTTTAACCCCATTATTTAGTTTTTACTTGGAGGAACTGAAAGCAGGGACACAAATGGACATTTGCACACTGGTGTTTATGGTGGTAGTATTCATGGTTTGCAATGGATGGAGGTGGCCTAAGGGTACATTGACTGAGGAATGGAAGGGGGAACTGTAGTGTATACATACAATGGACAACTGAGCAACTGCAATAAGGAATAAAGTTGTGAGTCATGGAACTATATGAATGAACATTGAGGATATTATGTTGAGTGAACTAAGCAAGAAATGAAAAGACAAATATTATAAAGCCTCACTAACATGGACTAACTACAATGTGCAAACTCTGAGAATTGAATTTGAGAGCACAGGTTATCAGGGGAAGGCTTGTTGTAAACGTTCCCAGATTGTAAACTCTTACAGCAGTCACATCTGTTCCTGAGTTGTAACTTTTCTCTAAATTCTGAGATGTGGAGTTTTTTTGTGTATAACTGGTCATTCCCTGGAACTTCAGGTATGTGTGTGACACCTGAGACTCAGAGCTAGAGTTCTGCAGCTATGAAAGTCAGCATTACCTCATACAGCAACTGCTTTAAAAGGCTGAAAAAAAGATCAGACTTCAATTAGAGATATGAATGTCGCTGATCTGGTTAGGACCAAGGTAAAACATAACAAAGGGTAAAGGATGATACTGACCGTATTTTAAAACTTAAAGTTCTGTGTAAGACCAAAGGGGGAGATGTTTATTTATTTGGTGCAAAACTTATATTTTCTGTAGTACATTATCTAATATAAATTATATGGTCAGTTTATTTGAGCACCATAATTACATGGAACCTTGAATAGGGAGTGAGATCTTGTTGGTTTGTAGAGGTTAGTGTGCTGCCCTGATACATCCCAGAATAATCTGGAGAGAAAATAAAAAAAAATCAGCTAATACCCTAGAGGGACTGTGGAAAAACATGGAAATATTAAACTTTTCCACTTGGGAAATTCCTGATATTCTCACAAGCATTGGGGACTACAGATTTAATGGGCCGAGCCCTTGATATTGGGGCTTGCCCTTACAAAATTTATGCCTGCAAAGGAGAAGCAAGCCTACTTATAATTATGCCTAACTTATAAGCATACTTATATATGCCTCTCTCTCTAAGCCAACTCTGCAGGTAAACTCACTGTCCTCACCCCTATGTGGGTCTTGACTCTTAGACGTGTGAAGGGCACTATGAGACAGGATTCCTGTAAAGGGCACTGTGAGACAGGATTCCCAAGGGTAGCCATAGCCCTGTCATTGTGGGATTGAGAAAACCTTCTTGACCAAAACGGGGAAGAAAATGAAACAAAATAAAGTTTCAAAGGCTGAGAGATTTCAAACAGAGACAAGAGGTCATTTTGGATGTTATTTTTATGCATTATATAGATATCCAGTTTTAGTTTTTAGTATTAGAAATGTTATAAGAAAACAGCTGAAACTGTTGAACTGTAATTCAGTAGTAGCCTTCATTCTTGAAGATGATTATATAACTATACAGCTTTTATGTTGTAATCATGTAATTGTGAAAACCTTGCGACTGACACTTCCTTTGTCCAGTGTACAGACAGATGAGTAAGAAAATAAAGACAAAAAATAAATAAATAATAGGGGAGATAAGAGGCATGGGATATTTTGGGTGTTCTTTTTTATTTTTATTCTTTTTTTGGAATAATGAAATTATTGTGGTGATGAACATAACATATCATGATACTGTGAAACATGATTGTATACTTTGGATGATTATATGGTATGTGAATATATCTCAATAAAATTGCATTTAAAAAGCTGTAGCATGCAAAAAGTGACAGTGAAAGAAATTATTGTATTTAGTACATATCTGAATGCTTTAGTAGGGATGGAAAATAGAACTATATTTCAACACAGAATATGATTCACCAAGGACAAAAGAGGTAATGTTAAATATAAGAGAATAATTAGATATGTACAAGTATCTTCCTACCTTACTGAAAAAATATCCATGCTTTATCCTTGCAACCAAGACTTAGCATAGGTAGAAGGGAAGGCATATGGGGGTAAGTTTGGGATTTTTTTTAATGAATGAATGTATGAATGGGAAACTGTTTGACAGCTACTTCCAAGAAGGTCTCCTGACTCCTGGATTAGAGAATTAGTCTTTCCTTTTTTCTACTAGTTTTCTATCAATCTAGCTCCAAATTTTCTTGCCAAAGTTCTAAGAGGTACAACACAATAGATATGCATTCCAAATGCAACTGTTCCATTATTGATCACATTCTCTATTCCGAATCCCTGCCATAATGAGCATGACTGTGCACGAAATATACCCTTTACCCTTCTTTCTCTCCTCTCACTCAGCTCTGGTTATTTGACTCTGTAGGATGAATGGAACTATCAAAGCAGAAACTTCCCACTTCCCAGTCTAAAATGTGACTTCCCTTTAATTCGTTCCAACCAATCCCCCAACACACAAAGTACTACTCCAATAAAAGTGAAGGCATTTCATGGTCCCTTTAATCCTATAAATAAATTATTTAGATCCTAGAGTTTTAAGAGATCTAGTGAGGGGAGTGGAATACATGGGACAGGAGTGAGAGAAGGAGGATAGCAGTAAATTCCTCTAATAAGAACCTTTCTTCTCTCTATGAATGTTTCTATTTCCATAGCATTTTTTCATTCTTATATCTTTAGTGTCCAATAAGTCCCATAATAGACACTACTGGATGTTTAAACAAATGGATCCCCCTACCCCCGTCTTTGATGGCAAATTCTCTGTTTTCAACAGTTCACTCTCTACAAGGCTTTGTGCTCGGGAAAGTGTTAAGATCCCCAACCTCAGAAGGGTGGGTCTTTATTACTCCAAGTCATTTCCCTTGCCAGTGACTTGCTTAGCAAGAGTCATGGGGCCTAATTTTGGAGAATGAGACATGAGGGGAACACTGGTAAATGAGCCACACCTTGTGATAAAAGATTTTCCTCTTAAACAGAAACACAAAAGAAGAAAATATTACTGTTTCTTGTCTCTGGATGTTCTTTTATGAAGATGAGATGGCTGAAACAATTGCAGCCATCTTGTGACCATGAGAAGTGTGAAAGGTAGACAAAATTGCACTTCTAAGGACAAAATAATCTTACCTATCCTAGACCTTCTTGTTATGTGAGATTATAAGTGTTCCTTATTTTTAAGACCTCCAGTTAAGGTTTTTATTACTTTCAGCCAAAAGTATACTAAGTGATACAAGGCCCTACTGAGTAGGGTAAAGAAGAAAGATTATGGGGCAAATATTTACTTCTAGTCACCATAAGTGTGGGAAGTTGGTGAAAAGGACACCTTTCTTGGAATTCCTTCAGGGTGAAGGAACCGGAAGTAGCTCAAAGGAAATCATAAATAATAGTCTGATAGAAAAAACATAAATAAAATTAATTCCAACATTTCTTTGGCCTGTTAAAAACACGAGAGTGTTGGGATGAGATTAGTTTATTACTAATTTACAGCAAAAAGTTGAAAAGAAGAGTCTCTATTTTTGTGACCTCAACATTATCCATAGAACTGTCAACTGTTCTTACAAACCTCTAGTGCTCCATTTAACTCCCATACTATAACTGCTCATACTTACAGATTAAGCACCTGCTAGTGTTTCTCTTTCCTTTCCCTCCTCCTCTCTTTTACCTTCATCCTTTCTTGTACTGCATCAGGCAAGTGTATCTTGTCTATTTCAGAGGCAAATTCCACACCTGGCTTTTCCTAAACCTATTGCTCTTTGTTAGCATCCGGATTATGTTACACAAAACCCTAAGAACAGCTTTGGCAATATCAGATTTCTCTTAGGGACAAGGAGCGCAGGCTGTGAACACTCACACCTCAAACATTACTATTTTTTGTTCTCAAAAATCACAGCTCCAAGCTGTTGGGGAACATTGCCGGACAAATGACCTGGTTCTTCAACAAACAAGTTTTAAGGTGAGGGATGGGGAGTGGGGAGTAGGGCAGAGATGGAGGGAGAACTTATAGATGGAGAAATATTAAAGAAACAGATCAACCAATCAAAATGTGGGGACCTTATTTGGATTCTTATTTCAATCCCCCCAAAATACTCATATTTATGACTATTAGGAGCCCATTGGAAGTTAGACCACTGATTGGATATCTTATGATATTAAGGATATATTTCTTTAAGTTCTATTTGTGATAAAGGTATTGTGGGTATGTTTTTAAAAATAATAACTTTTAGAGATAGGAATTAAAATATTTACAAATAAAATGTCAGGAATTTACTTCAAAATACAGCAGGTAGGAAGTGAGTGAAGGTAAAATTATATTTGTTGCAAATTAGTCATTATTAAAATTAGAGATAGTTATATAAAGTTTCATTATATTTCTCTGCTTTTTTCAGTTTATGGTTGAATTTTTCTGCAATTAAAAATTAGATCAGACCCTGTCAAGATGGCAAAGTAAGACAATTTAGGGCTCTGCCCCCAAGAGAAGCTTTGAAACCAACAAGAACTGGCATAACCATCTTTCTAAAAGCTCCAGAAAACTATTAAAGGACTGCAGTAACAGAGTGAGATCAAATCAAGAAATAAGCTACTCAAAAGCAGTACAATCTCCTGGTGACCTGCAGCACCCTTCACTCTTCACTGGATCAGTGCAGAGCCACCTAACACTCCCATTGTGGATTCTCAGCCTCGGTTTTGGATGGAGCAAAGTAATCCTTATGCCCATACTGGGAGCATGTAACTGGCCCAGTCTCTCTGGTGGTGACCTAAGGGACTTATCATCTCAGAACTTTCCCTGCTTTTACAAGGCAGCTCATGGAACTCTTCTGCAGAATGCATACTGCCTAGGGCAAGGGATTGCTACTGGATACACAGTGCAGTGCCCAGGTATATTAGGAAACTTTCATAGGTAAGAAGGAACATTTGGGCCTATGTAAATGGGGAATTCTAGGATCATACATGCATGCCAAGACAAGATGCATACACAGAAAATATCAGGGTCGCCCTTACCCTTTGTTCTGGAGCCCAAGTAATTCTTTAAACTGATTTTATGGATAAGCCCTAAAGGAGAGCATTTGCACAGGTCAATCCGCAAAGACTGGGAGAGGTGTTTTCTGTTTTCCTCCCCCTCCTCCTTTTTTTTTTTTTCCTTTTGCTAGTTCCTGGCAATCAAGGAAAGCTCTGTCATTATATAAGCTGGGAAGAAGCTTAAGTAACAGAACCCTCAGAGTCTAAATTTCAGCAATAACACATTAAAATATCAAAATATCCAGGTTTCAACAAAAGATGACAAAACATACAAAGAAACAAGAAGTGATGGCCCAGACAAAGGAGAAAATTAAAGCATTAGAAACTATCAATAAGAAGTTTCACTCCTGAGACATACCAGACAAAGACTTTAAAAAAGCAATCCCAAATATGCTCAAAGAATAAAGGAAAACGTACTCTTGAACTAAAAGAAATTAGGAAAATGATAGATTGACACAAAAAGAATATTAAAAGACAGATGGAAAACATGAAAATGAACCAAAAAGAGCTGGACACAACAGCAATACAAATTAAATATGCTCTAGAGGGGTTCAACAACAAAGTGCAGATGGCAAAAGAAAGAATCAGAGAACTTGCAGATAAGACAATTGACATAATTCAATATAAAGAGCAGAAAGAAGAAAGAATGAAGAAAAGGGAACAGAGCCTGAGGAACCTGAAGGATGCCACCATTGTGGAAATCCCAGAAGGAGAGGAAAGAGAGAAAGGTTAGAGAGAATAATCAAAGCAACAATGGCCAAAAACTTCCCAAATTTAATGAAAGACATGAATATACACATCTGCTTTGGTTTCTTTGGTTTCTCAAGCCAACACCATGAAAGAGGTTGGGTTAAACAATGGGAATTTATTTGCTTATAGCTTTGAGGCTAAAAAAAACCTCTATATCAAGGTACCACCATGGCAACATTTTCTTCCTGAAGACTGTGGGATTCTGGGTCTGTCTGTTGGTGTTCCTTGTCCAGTGGCAATGCACAGGGCGGTGTCTACTGGTATCTCCCTTTTCTTCTAGATTCCAATGATGTATAGCTTCTAGTTGCTCTCTGTGCTGGTTTGAAGCTATTATGTACTCTAGAAAAACCATGTTCTTTTTCCTGATCCAATCTTGCAGGGACAACCATGTTTCTTTTAGTCTTCATTCAATAATGTGGGGTGGAAATTCTGGATTGTTTCAATGGAGATATGACACACCAGATGTGGGTGGGACCTTTGAGTAGATGGGAGTGTGACTCCACCCATTCCAGGCAGGTCTTGATTAATTTACTGAAATCCTTTATAAGAGGAAACATTTTGGAGAAAGCGCAGTGCCAGCATGAGACCCAGACATTTGAAGATGCAGAAAGAAAGTAAATGCCCCAGGGGAAGCTGTTTGAAACCAGAAGCCAAAGACACCAGCAGACACTAGCCACATGCCTTCCCATCTGATAGAGGTGTTCTGGATCCATTGGCTTTTCCTGAGTCAAGGTATCTTTCTCTGGATGCCTTAGTTTAGATATTTTTCAGCTTAAGAACTGTAAACCTGCAACATAATAATTTCCTTTATAAAAGCCATTCCATTTCTGGTGTATTGCATTCCAGCATCTTTAACAAATCAATAAAATCTCTTTGTGGCCTTCTCTCTCTCGGTGTCTGACTTTCACTTCACTCCACTTACAAAGGACACATCCCCCCAGCCCATTTTGACTGAGGGCTTAACTGAAGTAACCTCATCAAAAAGTCCTGCTTACAATGGGTTCACATTCACAGGAATGGATTAGATATAAGAATATGTTTTTCTTTTGGGGTACACACAGTTTCAAACCAGTGCAGCATTCAAAACGTTCAATGAATTCTAAAAAGGATAAACTCAAATAGACACACATCATATGATAGTATAACCAAACTGTTTTAATTTGCTAAAGGTGCTGGAATACAATGCACCAGAGATGGATAGGCTTTTATAAAGGGAATTTATTTAGTTATGAGTTTACTAATTTGAAAAGACAACTGATGACATCTGCTGGCTTTTTCCCCCCAGCTTCTGGATTCAAACCCAAGAGGATTTCCTTTCTGCATCTCCAAATGTCTGGGGCTGTGTTGGCTCTGAGTTCCAAGTTAACTTGTGCTGGGATCTGCTGGGTTGTGCTGAGTAGCTTCTCTCACTTCTGACGCCTCTTTTTAAACCTCCAGCTGATTAAATTAAACATCACTCATTGCAGAAGGCATGCCCCTTAGCCAACACAGGTGTACTCCACCATAGATGAAATTCACATGCTGATGACTTAAGTCCACAGCATCAGAACAACTGGGCACCATCACCTGGCCAAGTTGACTCCTGAACCTAACTATCACACTGTCTAATGCCAAAGATAAGGGGAATCCTGAAAGTCACAAGAGAGAAGCCATGTGTCACAAACAAGGAAACCTCAAAATTAAGTGCTTAATTTTCACTGGAAACCATGAAGGCAAGAAGGCAGTGGGATGACATATTCAAAGTGCTGAAAGCAAAAAAAAAAAATTATATATATATATTGCCATCCAAGAATTCTGTATCTAGCAAAACCGTCTTTCAAAAATGAGGAAGAAATTAAGGCATTCCAAGATAAACAAAAGCTGGGGGAATTTGCCACCACTAGTGACCACACAAGAGATGTTAAAGAGAGTTCTGCAGGCTGAAAGGAAAGGACACTAGACAACTGACAGAAGCCACATGAAGAAATAAAAGTCCCCAGGTGAGGGTAAAAATATGGATAAATATAAATACCAGTACTGTTGTATTTTTGGTTTACAACTTCACGTTTTACTTCCTAGAGGATCTAAAAGGCAAATACATAAAATGTAACAAGCCAGTGGTTTTGGACTAATGATGCATAAACATTTAATTGTGATAAAAAATATACAAACATGGGACAACAAAGGGGTTTAGGAACATAAATATTTTTCTCTATTGAAGTTGAATTGGTACCAAAGTAAATAAGATTGTTATAGGCTTAGGTTATTAAAGTTAAGCCCCATGTTAAGTACAAAGAAAATATCAAAGAATATGCAAGCTCACAGAGACAGAAATTTAAGTGTAGGTTTTCAGGGGTGGTGGATAGGGGGAATGGAGTGTTAATGCATAATGGTTTTCTGTTTGAGGAGATAGGAAAGTGTATTATAATATTGTAAATATGATGAATCCCATTGAATGCTATGCTTGAGTGGTTAAGATGGGAAAGTTTATATTGTATCTATGTTCCTACAATGTAAAGAAAAGAAGAAGAATGACAAATGCAATACATGATTCTGGATGAAATCTAGAAAGGGAGGTGACAAGACTCAAAGGGACATCATTGGGACATATGAAAAAATTGGAATATAGAATGGAAGCTTTCATACCAATGGTAAATTTCTTGAACTTGATGATGCACTTAAGATGGTTTTATGAATCAGTATCCTTATTCTTAGGAAATGTACCTGGTAGCATTAAGTGTTCAAGGAACATAATGCATACACTAAACTCAAGCGTTCAAAAGATAGATAGATAGACGGACAGACAGACAGATAGTTAGATAGATAGATAGATAGATAGATAGATAGATAGATAGATAGATAGATAGATAGATAGATAGATAGATAGAATGATACAGCAAATGTGGCAGAATGTTAAAATTAGTGGGTCTTGATAT
>PVIY010045662.1:0-18962 GCA_004026745.1 Myrmecophaga tridactyla | reverse complement strand
TAATTTCTTTTAGCAGTTTCTTGTAGTTTTCTTTGTATAGGTCTTTTGTCTCTTTAGTTAAATTTATTCCTAAGTACTTTATTCTTTTAGTTGCAATTGTAAATGGAATTTGTTTCTTGATTTCCCCCTCAGCTTGTTCATTACTAGTGTATAGAAACGCTACCGATTTTTGAATGTTGATCTTGTAACCAGCCACTTTTGTATGTTAAGTTTTATTTTCTGATACCTGACAACCACGGCTTCAGTTTCAGTCCATGTGGGCAGAAGGCTGCTTCTTTCTTGGGCCCTCCTGCCAGGAGAGCCGTTCCAGCAGGGCACAGACACACTGCTGCCGTCCACTCCATCCTCGTCCTTCGTCCTCTGCAGCCGGCAGCCCAGACCGGAGCCCCTGCATTCTAGCCTGGCTATCCTATTGTTCCATTAATGGTGACTATAGAAAATGAAGTCCGAATAACAGCACTGGTCATAAACAATGGCTATTTGCTGCTTTGGGTGCTGAGAGGACAGGTGCCCCCCTCCCCCCCGGGCTTGGGTGGTTGGGAGTCAGGCCACTGCACCCAGAAGGGCTGAGATATGAAGTGGTTTGTATTGTTTGTTTTTTTCACAGTCTGGAATGTGAGTACAGCCGGAGGAAGTCAGTGCCCTGGGAAGCTGCCGGGATAAAGCAAAGAGGCGGCTGGAAGTCCAGGCAAGGTCACTGCATCTGCAAGGCAGAATCAGCTGTGCCCAGGAGCCTGGGGAAGGCAGAGGAGGCTGTGCAGGGAGGTGCAGGAGAGGTGGGAAGGGGTATGGACAGCATCCGAGGGGTACACATGGCCAGCTCAGGGCCTGGCCTTTGCCCTGTGCCAAAGTAGGGTAGTGGACTCAGGGTGTGGAGGGTTCCCAGGACGGGAGAGGAGACAGTGGAGCTACCCCTCCCCAGGCACTGTGCAGACACTGTGCTAATCCTGGTGTTCTACCCCCTTTCCTAGGCAGCAAGTAATAGTTGGGGGCGAGGGATGGCTGGGTAGAGGCTGTGTCGTTGGTGAGTGGGAAGCCGGGCTTGAAATCCCCTGATCTGGTGCCCAAGTCCTGGGCTCTGCAGCCTGAGCCCCAACCTGGCCCAGACCGGCTGTGGCCAGGGACACTGTTCCCATGGAGGAGGATGCACCTGTGGGCAGTGAGCAGTGGGGGTTGGACCAGAAGGGAAGGGGGACTTCCTTAGCTGCCTGTTGCCTCCACTCCCTGCCTATCCAGGCCAGGTGGCCACAAATGGAGGCCCTTGTCTTCCCCCAGAACAAAATGAAACCTGTTCTCCACCCCCTCACCTGTCAGCTTCCTGCAACGTCTGTTCCTGGTTCAGGGTCACAGAATGAACTTGTTGGGGCCTGGGCACAGCTGCTTGGCCCAATTATGACCACATCAAACCCTCCAGGCAGCTTGGGGACCCTCCACACTGGGGAGGGAAGCAAGCAGGAGGGTGGGTGTTAGCCCCAAGCCTCGTGGTTCAGCACCACGGACAGCGCCAGGAGCACAGTGGCCAGCCTTTTTGGAGCCATTTGTTTCACAGCATGATCCCAGAGTAGGTGCCCCAATTACACTGTCACCAAGGAAGAGGCTGAGGAGTAGGGGAGGTCAGGTGGACCTGGGCCGTGGTCGACCAGATGGACCTGGGCAACAGCCCTACCTGGCTGTATGACTTCAGGGAAACTACTCATTAGGAATCCATCCTCCAATTCCCATTCTACAAAATGGGTGGACATTACCTATGGCATAGGCTTGTTGTGAAGGAGCAACAGAATACTGAGAAATGCTGGTCATGTAAAGACCACACCATAAATGAGACCCTCATCGTGCCCACAGCCAGCACCTCCTGACTCACACTCACTCTCAGGGGCCCCACATTGTCCTCAGGACAGGGGCTGGCTGGCTGCTCATGTGGCCTCCTCCACTTCCCTACGAGCCCCGACCCCATACCTTGGTCAGAGCAGGCCGCTCCGGAGATGGACACTTTAGAATCAGGGGTGGTTCCCAGAGGAAGGAGGCTGGAGAGTGTTCATCTCAGACCTCAGTCCTCAGAAGGAAGAAGGCAGCATCAGTGAAGGGGGCGACGTGCCGGTGGGCACACAGGGGACTCATGGCCAAGTGCAATTAGACCAATGCAGCTCTGCTGACTGGCTGGGTGGCTGCCTCTAAAAGCAGCTGCTCCCTTTTTATCCAGCATTTCAGGGTGTTCTGGTGGGAAAAATTTTCAGCTAGTTTTTTTCCATCCTGCCAGAACTGGAAGCCTTCTAGTATGCTTAGGGTTTTGTGATTTGTGTTTAAATCTGTCTAGCATCTGAGATGCCCTGAAAAGTAAATCTGCACTAAGATCCAATTCTTTTTTCCTAATGACTGTCTAGTCATCCCACTGAGGGCAAAGGTGAGCCAGGCCACGCTGAGGTGGCAAACAGCCCCAAAAGCTTGTGACTGGAAATATCAAAGCACACCTCTCACTCTGATTCCATGCCTTGCCTAGGCAGCAACTTCCTTGCTGGGAGCTCAGGCTGGCAGGTCAGTGCTTTTGGAATGTTCCTGGTCACTGTGGAGGAGGGAAGAGAGAGATAAACAAAGCACGGCTAGCTTGGGGTGAAATTCCAGTAGAGCAGTTAGGCAAGAAAAAGAAATAACAGGCATCTAAATTGGAAAGTAAGAAGTAAAACTTTCACTATTTGTGGATGACATGATCCTTTATACAGAAAATCCTGAAAAATCCACAACAAAGCTCCTGGAACTAATAAATGAGCTCAGCAAAGTGGTGGGGTACAAGATCAACACCTCAAAATCATTAGTGTTTCTTTACTAAATCAATGGACAATCAGAAAAGGAAATCAAGAAAAAAATCCATTTATAAAGCAACTAAAAGAATCAATTATCTAGTAAGAAATCTAACCAAGGATATGAAGGATGTGTATAGAGAAAAATACAAAGCATTGCCAAAAGTAATCAAAGAATGCCTAAATAAATGAAATGACATTCTCTTTTCCTGGAATGGAAGCCTGAATATTGTTAAGGTGTCAATTCTACCCAGATACAGAAACAATACAATCCCAATAAAAATTCCAACAACCTTCTTTGCAGAAATTGAAAAGCAATCACCAAATTTATACAGAAAGTTAAGGGGTCCTGAATAGCCAAAGTTGTCTTGAAAAGGAAGAACAAAGTTGAAGGACTCACACTTTCTGGTCATAAAACTTATTACAAAGCCACAGTAATAAAAACAGCATGGTACTGGCACAAGGTCAGACATATAGACCAATGGAATCAAATTGAGAACTCAGAAATCAATACTCACATTTATGGCCAACTAATTATTATTTTTTATTTTTTTTAACAAATTAGTTTTCAATGCAGTGTTATTCACAAACCATCAGAAGTGTACAATCACGGGTTCACAGTATCATCACGTATGTTTGATACAGATACAACCCTATGATCAAATTTAGAACATTTTTATTACTTCAGAAAAGAAATAAAAATAAAAAAGGAAACCCACATCCTCCCATACCCATTATACCCACCCCTATTATTGACTCCTAGTATCAGTGTAATACATTTTTACTATTGGTGAAAGAGTATTAAACTATTACTGTTAACTATAGTCCGTAGTTTGCAATAGGTACATTCCCCCTATATACCCCTATATTATTAACTCCTTCTAATAGTGTCATCTATTTAGTCTTCCAATCCATGAACACAGAATGTCTTTCCATTTATTCAGGTCTTCTTTGATTTCATTTAGTAAAATTTTGTAGTTTTCTGTGAATAAGTCCTTGCATCCTTGGTTAAGAGTATTCTGAAATATTTGATTATTTTTTAGCTCCTATTGTAAAAAGGAACTTTTTTCTTGACCACCTCCTCAGATAGCTCATTACTAGTATATAGAAACACCACTGATTTTTTCATGTTGATCTTGTGTCCTGCCACTTTGCTGAACTTGTTTATTAGATCAAACTAAATATAGGATCATGTCATCTACAAATAGTGACAGTATTACTTCTTCCTATCTTATCTGGATGCCTTTTACTTATTTTTCTTGCCTGATTGCTCTAGCTAGAACTTCTAGCACAACGTTGAATAGCAGTGGTGGCAGTAGGCATCCTTTTCTCATTCCCGATCTTAGAGTGAAAGCTTTCAGTCTCTCACTGTGCTAGTTTGAAACTGTTATGCACCCCAGAAAAGCCATGTTCTTTTAACCCAGTCTTGTGGGGCAGACCTATTGTTGGGTGGGACCTTTTTATTAGGTTGTTTTCATGGATTGCTCATTCAAGATGGGTCTTAATCCACTTACTGGAGTCCTTCAGGAGGGAGACATTTTGGAGAAAAGCACAGATGCTTGGAGACAGAAATGTCCTGGATGATGCTAAACAAAGGCCCACAGAAATGGAAGATGGTTGAAACAAGTTACAATGTTTCAAGTTACACATGAAATCCAGAATTTGCCCCAGAGAAGTTAAGAAAGGACCCACAGACACTTAGTGAGAAAAATGCCCCAGAGATGCTAAGAGAGAACCTGCAGGACACAAAGAGAAAGCCACTGGAGTCAAAAGCTGAAAGCAATGAACAAGGAGCAGGGACCAGCAGATGCCAGCCAAGTGTCTTCCCAGCTGACAGGGTATTCCAGATGGTGGCAGCCCTTCTTCAGAGTCCAGGTATCATCTTGTTGTCTTAAATTTGGACATTTTCATGGCCTTAGAACTATAAATTTGTGACCTAATAAATCCCCTTTATAAAAGCCAATCCAATTTCTGGTATATAGCATTTCAGTAGCTTTAGCAAAATGAAACATTCACCACTGAGTATGATATTAGCTGTGGGCATTTCCTATATGCCCTTTATCCTGTTGAGAAAGTTTCCTTTGATTTCTCCTTTTTGAATTGTTTTTAACATGAGAAGATGCTGAATTTTGTCAAATGCCTTTTCTGTGTCAGTTGAGATAATCATGTGATTTTTCCTTTTTGGTGTGTTAATGTGGTATATTACATTGATTGATTTTCTTGTGTTGAACCACCCTTGCATACCTGGGATAAAACCCACTTGGTCATGGTGTATAATTCTTTAACTATACTGTTGGATTCTATTTGCAAGTATTTTGTTGAGGACTTTTGCATTATTAGAAATATTGGTCTGAAGTTTTCTTTTCTTGTAGCCTCTTTATCTGGCTTTGGTGTTAGGGTGATGTTGGCTTCAGAGACCGAGTTAGATAGTGTTCCCCTTTTTCAATTTTTGGAGGAGTTTGAGCACAAATGGTCACAATTCTTGGAATGTGTGGTAAAATTCGCCTGGGCTTTTCTTTGTTGATGGGTTTTTGATGACTGATTCAATCTCTTTACTTGTGATTAGTTTTTTGAGGCCTTCTATTTCTTTTCGAGTCAATGACATTGTTTGTGTATTTGTAAGAAGCTGTCCATTTCATCTGTCCAGGTTGTTGGCCTACAGCTGTTCATAGTAACTTCCTATGATCTTTCTTATTTCTTCAGGTCCATGGTAACACCCCCCCTCTCATTTCTGATTTTATTTATCTGCAGCTTCTTTCTTTTTTGTCTTTGTCAAGCTAAGGATTTCTCAATTTTATTGATCTCAAAGGACCAACTTTTGTTTTATTGATTCTCTCTGTTTTTTTATTCTCCATTTCATGTATTTCCACTCTAATTTTTATTTCTTTCTTTCTGCTTGCTTTTAGTTTGCTCTTCTTTTTCTAGTTCCTCCAGATGTGCAGTTAAGAAATTGATTTTAGCTGTTTCTTCTTTTTTTAACATAGGTATTTAGGGCACTGCCTTCACTGCATTCCATAAGTTTTTTTTTTTTGACATGGGCAGGCTCTGGGAATTGAACCTGGGTCTCTGGCATAACAGGTGAGAATTCTGCTGCTGAGCCACCGTTGTACCACCCATGCATCCCATAAGTTTTGATGTTATATTCTTGTTTTCATTCATCCCAAGTTCTTTATTGATTTCAGTTGGAATTTCTTCTTTGATCCACGATTATTTAAGTGTGTATTGATTAACCTCCATGTCTTTGTGTATTTTCTGGTTATCCATTTGTGATTGATTTCTAGCTTCATTCCATTATGGTAAGAGAAAGTGCTTTGTATAATTTCAATCATTTAAAATATATTAAGCCCTGTTTTGTGCTCCAGCATATGTTTTATCCTGGGGAATAGTTCATGAGCACTTGAGAAGAATGTGCTTCCTGCTGCTTTGGGATGCAGTGTTCTATATATGTCTGTTAGGTCTCGTTCATTTATCACATTATTTAGGTTCTATGTTTCTTTCTTGGTCTTTTGTTTATTTGTTCTATCTATTGGAGATAACGGTGTATTGAAGTCTCCCACTATTATGGTGGAGTCATCTATTACTTTTGCCATTGTTTGTCTCATGCACTTTGGAGCTCCTTGATCAGGAACATAGATATATATGATTATTATTTCTTCTTGGTGAATTGCCCTTTTTATTAATATATAGTGTTCTTCTTTATCTCTTATAACATTTCTGCCTTTAAAGTTTATTTTGTCTACTATTAGTATAGCTACCCCAATTTTTTTTGTTACTACTTACATAGAATATCTTTTTCCATCCTTTAACTTTCAACCTATTTGCATTTTTTAGTCTAAGATGCATCTTTTGTAAACAGCATATAGGGGGATCATATTTTTAAATCTATTCTGCTGATCTGTTTCTTTTGACTAGGGAGTTTAATCCATTAACCTTCAAAGTTATGACTATAAAGGAGTTATTGTCCACCATCTTATCCCTTGTTTTTTATTTGTCAGGTCTATTTTTCCCCCTCTTTTTATCCTTTAAATTACCTTTACTAATATTCTTCAATTCTCTGCCCTTCCCCAGACATCTCTCTCTCCCCTGTCTTGTCTTTTCATCTGGCAGGACTCCCTTTAGTAGCTCATGTAGGGTTGGTCTTATATTAACAAAATCTCTCAGCTTCTGTTTATCTGTGAATATTTTTAATTCCCCCTCAGTTTTGAAGGACAGCTTTGCTGGATAGAGCATTCTTGGCTGGAAATTTTTCTTTTTCAGCTTCTTAAATATATTGTACCACTGCCTTCTCACCTCCATGGTATCTGGTGAGGAATCAGCCCTGGTCTTATGTGGCTTTCCTTGAACAGGTGAATCACTTGTTACAGGACACAGTCCCACAGTAAACCATATGCTGGCAAAGAAGTGAGGGCACAGATACCCCAAGTTTCAGCCATACCTGGTCAGATGCAGCCTGGGTTCCAGGAGGTAGTTCAGCCTCACTTGGTCAGATGCAGCCTGGGCTCTAGGAGGTAAACAGCTTCTGAGGATGATTAAATCACTGAATAGCACTGTCTGCTGGGTAGGCTGGAGAGGGCAGGGAAACTGTAAGGCTTTTCAGGGCCTCCCCAGCCTCAGTCCCAGACCTGCTGGAGCTGGTTTACACTCCTTCATGGGTATCTGGCCCTGTTTTCACTGAGCATTATGGAAGATCCAACTGTCAAAGGAGTACCTTAATACAAACCCAGGCAACAATTAACCCTAGACAAGAGAGATAAATTGACCTTCAGAATAGATCCATCAAGAAAACCAAATGACCAGATATCAGCAAAAAATCACAAGGCATTTTAAAACTTAAGAAGTGACCCAGTTGAAGAAACAGATCATAAAGTCGGAGGAGACACAGAATCTGAAACAGCTAATCAAAAATGTTCAAATAAATCTCTTGAATCAATGCAAAGATATGAAGGAAAATTTGTATAAAGCAATAAAAGATATTAAGAAGATGCTTGAAAAAACAAAGAAAGAAAGAAAAAATAAAGAGAAATTAAAAAAAGAAGATGCTAGAAGTGCATAAAGAAGAATTTGAAAGGATATATAGAAAATAGCAGACATTATGGAAATAAAAGACACTGTAGATGAAATAAAAAAACATACTAAAGACACAATAGCAGATTTGAAGAGGCAGAAAAAAGAGTCAGCAAGCTAGAAGACAGATCAAATTCAAACAAACAAAAGAACAAATGGAGAAGAAAAAGGATAAATTTGAGCAGGTCTCAGGGAATTGATTGACAACACAAAGCATACAAACATGTGCATCATGGGTGTCCCAGAAGTATAAGAGAAGGGGAAAAGGCCAGGAAGAATATGTGAAGAAATAATGGGTGAAAATTTCCCAATCCTTATAAATGACATAAATATGTAAATCCAAGAAGCCAACATACTCCAAAAGGAATAGATCCGAATAGGTCCACTCTAAGACACATATTAATCAGACTGTCAATTGCTGAAGAGGAGTAAATTCTGAAAGTAGCAAGAGAAAAGCAATTCACCACATATATGACCAAGTACTTTTTGACAAGGTTGCCAAGTCCACTCAATGAAGGATGAATAGTCTCTTCAACAAATGATGCTGGGGAACTAAATGTCCATATGCAAAAGAATGAAGGTGGATCCGTACCTCACACCATATACAAAAACCAATTCAAAATAAATCAAAGACCTAAATATAAGAACCAGGACTATAAAACTAGAAGAAAACATAGGGAAGCACCTTCAGGAACTTGTGTTAGGCAATGGTTTCTTAGACTTTACATCCAAAGCACAAGCAACAATAAAAATAAATGAAGCCTCTCACATAAAAATTAAAAACCTCTGCACATCAAAAAACTTTATCATGAAAGTAGAATGAGAACTTATACCAGAGGAGAAAATATTTGGAAACCGCATTTCCATTAGGAGTTTAGTATGCAGAATATATAAAGAAATCCTATAAGTTAACAACAAAAAACAAACAACTTTATTTTAAAAATGGGCAAAAGACTGGATAGACATTTCTCCAAAAGGAGATATATAAATGGCCAAAAAGCACAAGAAAAGATGATTAACATCATTAGTAGAGAAATGCAAATCACAACCACAGTGAAGTACCACTTTACACCCCCTAGAATGGCTACTATTAAAAAACAAAATTAAAAGTATTGGGTAGGATGGAGAAAAATAGGAGCACTGATTAATTGAGTTGGTGTGAATGTAAAATGGTGCAACCACTGTAGAAGAGAGTTCTGCAGTTTCTCACAAAGTTACATATAAAACCCCTATTTCACCCACCAGTCCCACTTCTAAGTAAATACCCCAAAGTATTGAAAGCAGGAACTTGAACAAATTTTTTTTCATTGTACCATTCTTTTTATTATCATGTATTTATTGAGTATTTATTCCATTAAGGAATCAAAGTCACTCCAGGCACTAAATACAATCCTGGTACATAGTAAGTGCCCAACATCTTTTGGGCATAACCAGAACTTGTCGATGATTATACACTCATGTTTAGTGTCAATAAAACAACAGGAGGAAACTTCTTGGGAGAAGGATAATGTCAAATTTTGCACACTGATGTTCATAGCATTATTCCTAATTGCTAAAAGGTAGAAGCAACTTCTGTGTCTATCAACTGATGACTGTGTGAACAAAATGTGGTATATACATACAATGGGTACTATTCAGCCACAAAAGGGAAGGAAGTTCTGATACATGCAACAACATGGATGAACCTCGTAGGCATCATGTTGAGGGAAATAAGCCAGATGCAAAGGGGTAAATATTGTTTGATCTCATCGATATGAATTAATTAGAATAATCAAATTCATACAGTCAGAAACTAGAATGTGGTTTATCAGGGGCTGGCGTGGATGGGTAAGGAATGGGGAGTTAATGCTTAAATTGTACAGATTTTCTATTTTGGGTGATGAAAAAATTGTGGTAATGGATGGTGATGATGGTAGTACAACATTGTGTATGTAATTAACTTCACTGAATCTTATATTGAAATGGTTAAAAGGGGGAAATTTTAGGTTGTATGTATATTTATGAAACAAAAATTTAAAAGCATAGGACTATACAACAGAAACAGTGAAGCCTAACAAACCTTTAACAGTACAATTATAATCATATTCTTTCATCACATATAACAAATGTATCACACTAACGCAAGGTGTCCATATTAGGGTGGTATATGGGAAGTCTATATTTTATACATGAGTTTTCTGTAAATCTGCAACTTCTCAAAAAAAGCATGTTATACACATATGTGATACATGTGCATGCACCTTAGCCATATGAGCTGCCTCTGTTTTACTGAGGCAAAACCTTCTTTAAACAGAGAAATCCTGATTATTTTACTCTACTCCACTTCATTTTACTTTTATTAAATTTAATTTTTTCTTCCCCTCTTTCTCCATTCCACCATGCCTGAACCTCTCCAAGTAAGTTGGAGGCATTCGGCTTATAGGCTAGGGTTGGGTTGGGTGCATGGGATGGCTGTGAATTGAGGGTCATATCACCTCAGGGCAAGAAAAATGACAATGCAGTGAGTAGGTGCCAATGAAATATTTGTATGCAGAGAAAGAAATAGCTGTTTTAAAAGAAGACCCATTTGAAGGCCCTTAGTTAATATTCAATTGGTTCCTCTTGCTTCTACTTTTTGGATGTGAGTCATATGGAGCGCGAGGTGGGACCTCTGCTTGGGATTTCTTCCTCCCAGCCATGAGCACACTCATTGCCACCTCCAGCATCGTTTGGATTTACCCTTGTCCCTGCAGTTTTCAGCCACACTCCCTGGCAAGAATTTTCATCTCTATCTTCCGACGCCAGCACGTACTCGGCCATCGCTGCCTTGGGACTGCAGCCGTGATGGCTGTTATGAAAATATTGACAGCTGGACAGATAGAAGAAAACTCAGTAGAGCCTTCAGCTGGAGAACGCTGAGTGCAGTCTTCTGTAGCTAAAAAACCACGTGGTGCAATCTGTTCACTCAAGCAGCCTTGAAGTTATTTTAAGCATAAAGACTCCTTATGGAAATAGTTTGCTGTTGGTCTAATCTCAACAACAAAACTTACTCTCTATTCCAGAACCCTCCCTTGCTCTGCTTGCAGGAACGAGGCATTGTGTGAACTCATGTCAGCACCTTCCTCTCTTTTGAAGGACAAGATCCAAGGCTGAGTGGTCAACAGAGAAAGAAGGGCCTCCATGTACCAGGACAGGCTGGCCACATTTGAATGAATCCTGGGACTTTTACTTTTTAGTCTTTATTTTCTGCTTTCTTCTGGACCTTTGCCATTCCTATGTCTATTTGGGTTGTAAAAGTCAAAACCACCCTTTCCACTCCGGACTGGTCTTAGAAAGATTTTTTTTCCCTCCAGTTTTCTGAAGATGCATCTTCAATAAACCCACCTTCTCACCAAAGCAAAGAGACTTGTTTCTCTGTTTGGGCCTGACCCCATAGGATGGTGCTTTCTGACGGGAACAATGCAGTTGCTTTCCACCTGAGAAACGTTGTCTCCCCGATGGGCACTGCCTGCTTTCCTGCCTTGTAAACATGCTGTCGAGGAACGGGACGATGCCATCAGCTGGCTCAGCCGAACTGGCCGGACAGCTGAAGGTGCGCGGGTGGCTGAGCGGACAGCCACCTGGCAGCACCGCGTCTCTCTAGCAGTGCCGAGGCCCTTTGCCTATTCAGTATATGGCAGACCCTGTTTCCTCACTCGCCCTACAGTGTCACTTCTCATCAACTGCGCCCTGACTCGCCTCCTGCTTGGAACCCCTGTCCTGTCCCTCCCTACCTGCTGCTCAGTCAGCTCAAGCCCATTTAGAAAATAAGAGGCTGGGATTTGTAGTTTGAAAAAGCATTCTATTTCTGGGCTTCTGATGGGGAATTAGTGCTGCAAAGTCGATAAAACGCAGCTTTCAAATTGCCGTGTCAGACTCAAGGAAACCCTCGTCACCGTTCAAATGAGAACACGCCACATTTGTGTATAGCGATTCACGTCAAATTCTCTTCCTTTCTTTGTGTGTCTTTTACAAGCTCATCTGGAAGGGATTTGACAGTAAGCTACGATGTTTATTGGCATTTGCAAAGGGGTTGACAGAAATCATATATACGTGTATTAGTTTGCTAAAGCTGCCGGAATGCAATATACCAGAAAATAGAGCAGCTTTTATAAAGGGAATTTATTATGTTACAAGTTAAGGCCAGAAAAATGTCCAAACTTATCCAGGAAAAGATACCTTATCAAGAAAAGCTTGTCACACGGGAAGGTATGTGGCTCATGGAATCAATCCAGTCAAAGTTTTCCAGGTGGCGCATAGTGGCTCAGCAGACAGAGTTCTTGCCTGCCATGCCAGAGACCTGGGTTCAATTCCTAGTGCCTGTCCCTGCAAAAAAAAAAAAAGTTTCCCACCCTCAACAGTAGATCTGCCTCCACTAGATTGGATCAGGATTAAAACATGGCTTTTCTGGGGTACGTAATAGTTTCAAACTGGCACAATATGATAATGCATGCACTAGAAAATTAAGGTTGTAGGTTATAAAGGTGTGGGTTAGAAAGGAGATTAGTTTTCCAGCAAAACAGAATTTCTGCCTTTTCACCACAGCTTCATCTCTCAAAAGCTTCTGTATCCTTTATTGTCCTTCTGAAAAGCTTCCTCTTTTATGAAAAGTTTCCTGATGATTCCACACAAACGTAGACACTCTCTGCCTCTAACCCCCCATGACCCCTTATTTCTACCTCTCTGGTAGAATTGCCTTTTCTGCCTCGGCTTTGTCTGCCTGTCCATCTGATCCTGCTGTGTCAGCCACAGGGAAAGCCCTGAATGACGGCAGACTGGACCCTGCTTTCTTTAGCTGCGCTGCTGGTGGGCTGGTCTCTCGGCCCACCGGCCCCTTTCCCTTGCCCCTGCTGGCCCACCCTGGTCTTAGTGCCTTGTGGCTGCCCCAAACCCATGGGAGTCCTGGTTGGGGGGGTGCCACCCAAATCCTCCATAGGCCCTGGGGTTCTGTGGGCTGGAGAAGAGGGCCCTGCTGGAGCCTGGGACCCCTGGCTCCACTTAGTCCCTCAGACCCTTTCTGTAGGGATCTAATGAGACAAAGAACGAATACCCTGGTGCTGTCAGCCCTGGCCAGCTCCCCGCGGCACCTCCTCCAGGCAGCCCACCGGTGTGTGTGTCCACATGCACGGTGAGATATGGCCATGCTGGGCGGAGGGTCTGAGACACATCTGCAGGTCCCCTCTGTGACCCCGAGGACAGCCCCCCACCCCCTCACGCCATGCACACCATCAAGATCCCACCCTGCCTCTCTTGTACTCAGCCTGCCATGCCTATGCCATTCATTTGCTATTGAGGGAATAAGCATTTACTGAGCACTTACTGCTTACCAGGAACTCCATTATCTTTGCTACTGGAAAGTGGACTCTATTAAATTAAATTCTGTGTGCCACAGCATAAGTATTTCAGAGTTAATTAATTATTCCTTTCTTTCCTCCACCTCCTCTTCTTTTTTGGTAGAATCACCTCTCTTTGGAGAAAATGCTGGAAAGTGTGGTGATGAGGCCATCACTTCATCTTCATTGCTGACTGATGTTGAATCATTGGAGGTTCCTTCCTCTCCTTCTCCAGAGGTAAGAGTACATGTTAAATGCCGTAAGGGGGTTCCATTTTAAAGGAAAATTGTCCCCACATAAGATGATGAACCCCTGTGTTCATAAACCCATCCTCTCGTTTATAGCTTTCCAAACTTCAGCTTTTCAGATGCTAGCTTAAGCCCTCTCTCTGCACACACAGGAAATAACCCGCTTTGAGAGTCAGTGAAGACGTCACAATAAATTAGTGAACAAGAAGGTCGTTAGCAGATCTTGTTTGAAGTCCGAGCTCTGCGTGTGTATGCATAAAATGGCCTCTTCCCCCCCGAGAAGTCCCTTCATGGACCCCCACCCCTGGTTTCCGGTCCCCACTACCAGCACATTTGTCTTCTGGGCCAGGTGAGGGCTGCCCTGACAGTGGGCACCCGATGGGAAGCCATGGGGCGTCCTCACCTACGCTCCCAGCTGTGGCCTCCTGAGCTCCTCCCGCTGGGTTGCTGGAACAAGCCAGGACAACTCTGCAGAGACTCAGGAAGGGAGTCAACGACTTCTCCAACCCATCACCTCCTGTGACCCCAGGTGGCCCCCAAATGACCTCATATTAGAGTCACACTAAGGCCCTCTCAACCTTCCTTGCAACCTCTTCCATCTCCTTTCCTCTCCTGTTTCACAGACCCTTGGGTTCACACAGCGGCAGCACCTATCCCCGGGACACCTGCATGCAGAACGGGAGGGATGCATGTGGCCGGAGGAATCAGGCTTCCTCGCTGGGAATCCTGCCTCTGCCACCAGCAAACTGTGTGTGCTTGGGCAGTGTCGTGACCTCTCTGAGCCCAGGTCCTCTGCCTTGTGGACTACAGCAGCACCTAAGACACAGGCGTTTTGGAGAGATGAAGTCATGCGATATGCCTACAGGGCCGGGCACACGGCAGGCACCAGTGTAAAGAAACCCATCACCATGTGGGGAGGTGGGCTCCGATCCCTGCAGGAGAAGGTAGCAAGCACAGCAGTGGCTGAAGCATGTAGACAGGCATAAAGCCACGTGCACTGATTGGCTATTGGCTTAAAGTAATAGGGTTTACTGCAGCTCCCAGGGAGGTGGGCCAACTGGGTGTGGCTGGTGGCAGCCCGGGTGTGGCCTGTGGTGGGGTGGGTGTGGAGGGGGTTGGGTGTGCAGAGATAGACGCATTAAGCAATGGAACAGAATAAGAACACAGAAATAGATCCACATGAATATGCCCAACTGATTTGTGATGATTGGGCAGACAGTTCAGTGGAGGAAGGATATCCTTTTCAACAAACAGTGCTGGAGCAATTGAAAAAAAAATGAGCCTGGACCTGTACCTCACACCCTATGCAAAAGTTATCTCAAAATAGACCATGAACTTAAATGTAAAACCTAAAATTATAAAGCTTTTAGGAAACACCCTAGAATCTTTCGGTGTCTAGTGTTGGGCAGAGTTTTTAGACTTGACCCCTAATGTGTCTTCCATAAAAAGAAAATTGGTAAATTGGACTTCAACACAGTTAAAGAATTTGTAAATTTCTGTAATTTAGTGTCTTTTACAGACACTAAATTTTAGTGTTTGTAAATGTTTTAAAAGGAGGAAAACACAAGCTACAGACTGGGAGAAAATGTTTGGAAACCACATATTTGATGAACAACTTGTATCTAGAACGTATTAAGAACCTCCAAAAGTCAACAGTAGATGAAATCAAACAACCCAATCTTAAAATGGACAAAGGACACGAATGAACATTTCTCCACAGAGGCAATGCAGGTGGCCAGTCAGCAAATGTTAGCTTTGGGGAAATACAGCTTCAAATCACAGCGAGGTATCCACATGTACCCTATATGGAAATGACTGGCATTAGAAACAGGGACAACGCCCAGTGCTGGCGAGTCTCAGAGAAACTGGGTTATTCTCGTGTTGCTGGCAGTGATGTGAAATGGTGTAACCGTTCTGGAAATCAGTCTGGCAGTTTCTTAAAAATGAGCATGTAATTACCATATGACGTAGCACTTGCATTCCAGGGTGTTTAAAAAAAAAGCAGTAATAACCTAGGGTTAAGGAAGGGGCAGGCTGCCAGGGCCAAGGGGAGGGGAGCAGAACGGGGACTTAATGTGTAGTGGGTGCAGGGTTTCTGTTTGGGGTGATGGGGACGTCCCGGTGCTGGCTGGTGGAGAGGGCACTGCAGCACTGCGAGCATGATGAATGCCACTGAGCATATGCTCGGGAGGGCCTGGGAACAGGAAGTTCATGTTGTTTAGACATTTCCACAATTAAAAGTAAAGAAGGACCAGAGAGAGACAATAACAGTTAAATGTAACAGAGGATCCTGGCCTGGATATAATAAAGGAGGAGAAAAGGCTCATAGAGACATTACTGGGACATAAGTAAAAACTGGAGTCTAGACTGTGAGCGTTATATCACTGTTAAATTTCCTGAACTTCTTAACTGCCCTTCAGCTGCTCCCATGCGGGCATGCCCTTGATGTTAGGAAGTGGACACAGCAGGATGCCGTGTTCAAGGAGCAAGACATGTCAACTCAGAATGCTTAGAAAATAGATATTTACATAGGTGGCTAGATGGGGGGCAGATGGACGGATGGATGGATAGGTAGTAGAATGAGATGGCAAATGTAAAAAATATTAGAAGTTGGTGGATCTGGGTACTTGGGTGGGGGGTGGCGAATATTGGGGTTTTCTGTATGGGTTTTATATTATTTTTGCAGTTGTCCTGTAAGTATGAAATCATTTCAAACAAAAATTGTGCATTAAAAAAAGTGTGTGCATAGACAGAAAGCCCATGTTGGTGTAAAGGCCACGGGGACACTGCAGACCCCATGCTCCCCCTGCAAAGGCTGCCTCTCCCTCCCCCAGAGGGCCCCGCAGTCCTGACTTTTATGGGAACAATGTCTTGCTTTTCTTTACATTTCGCTAGCTTGGCCTGCCTCCCAGAACGATGCCAGCCAGGTTTTGCCGCTTGAGGACGTGGCCTGGAGGGAAGCACTGCTGGTAGCAGTTTTCTGCGCGGTGTGGGCAGCTGCGGACCCCACGTTCTCTGCTGAGTGAGTGCCGTGGGAGGACCCCTGTAGGGTCCGTGCTGGCATCGCCTCTACATGCCCACAGCTTTGGTGCCAAGACCTGCCTGTGTCCTTGGGGGAGCAGCCGTTCTGATTTTTACTGATGTTTTCCTTTTAGGATTAGAGGTTTTTCTTTGTCTGCTGTTAAAGGAACCCATCTCTACCCACAAGTCATTCACATACTCCCCGTATGGTCCTTTTAGATCCATGGAGCGTTGTTTTTTAATATTTGGGACTGTAAGTCCTGAGGGTTGATTTTCCTCAGGGGTGGCCCCATTACCGCAGGGGCCAAAGCCGCCGGCCGCCTGCCTGCTTCTGTCAGTAGAGCTCTGTTGGGACGCAGCCCCGCCCCTTCATTTACGTCCTGGGCAGAACGGAATAGTCGCTACAGAAGCAGTAAGTCTCAGAGGGCAAAAATAGGCACTGCCCGGCCTTCTCCAGGAGAAGCTTGCCGCCCTCCCCCCGGTATGGTGCGGGCAGGGCCCCTCACTGTCCCTCTGTGGCAGCAGCTGCTGTGGCCCCTTTCCCACACTGAGCATATATACCCGCGGTGCTGCATCCGGCGGGCTCAGCACAGCACGGATCCGTCTGTCTGACCTCAAGCCAACCCCACGCGCTCCTGGTCGCTGTGGCTGGGCAGCAGGGTCGGTGCCTGGGAGCGCAGCTCTCTACTTATTCCTCTCCAGGGGCCTTGGAGCTATTTTTGACCTCTTGCTCTTCCATATAAACTGCATAATCAGCTTGTCAAGCTCCACAGAAATTAATTGTATAGGCCAGGGAGTGGGGTGTGGACATCTCTATATTGATTTCAGGTCCTTGAATGTGGCTATTTAAGGATTATTATGCTCTTCATTAATGGTTGTCAATACATTTCATAAAGTTTTCTGTAGATGTATTGAACTTCTAGATTTTAACTACTTTTAAACATTATTATAAGTGGTATCTTAAGTGTTTGAAATAAATTTTTTAGCTGTTTAAGTGTGTAGAAATAATCGATTTTATCCTCTGTGGTCTGGCTAAACTCTGATTCATCCTTAGAGTTTATTTATGCATTATCGATATTATCTGTGAATAAGTAGTTTGTCTTCCTTTAAAATCCTATATCCTTTTTTTGTGGCTGTTTGTCTTGTAAACAGGCCTCCAGTACGTTTTTGACCTGCGCTGATGGAGACAGTCTTTGACTTCCTCATGACAGTAAAGGGGGAGCTTTCAATGTCTCACTGCTACATGTGGTGTCTTTTTTTTACATGGGCAGGCACTGGGAATCGAACCCGGGTCCTCTGGCGTGGCAGGCAAGCATTCTTGCCTGCTGAGCCACCGTGGCCCTCCCTAAGTGTGATGTCTTTTGTAGGCGTTTTAGAAATATCGTTTTATCAGTGTAAATTACCTCCTTTGCCTTCTGTATTAGTTTGCTATATGCTGCTGGAATGTAATATACCAGATATGGAACAGCTTTTTTTTTTAAATTTATTTTTAAATTTTTTATTAATTAAAAAAAATTACAAGAAACACAAACATTCCCAACACATATACTCAGCAATTCTCAATATCATCACATAGTTGCATATTCATCATCATGATCATTTCCCAGAACATTAGCATCAATTCAGAAAAAGAAATAAAAAGATAACAGAAAAATATAACAAACAGAAAAAAAAATTTTACAGGCCATACCCCTTACTGATCCCTTTCACTGATCACTAGCATTTCAAACTAAATCTATTTTAACATTTGTTCCCCCTATTATTTATTTTTATTCCATATGTTCCTCTCATCTGTTGACAAGGTAGATAAAAGGAGCTTCAGACACAAGGTTTTCACAATCACACAGTCACATTGTGAAAGCCATATCATTATATAATCATCATCATGAAACATGGCTACTGGAACACAGCTCTACATTTTCAGGCAGTTCCCTCCAGCCTCTCCATTACATCTTGGATAACAAGGTGATATCTACTTAATGCATAAGAATAACCTCCAGGATAACCTCTCGACTCTGTTTGGAATCTCTCAGCCATTAACACTTTGTCTCATTTCACTCTTCCCCCTTTTGGTCGAGAAGGTTTTCTCAATCCCTTGATGCTGGGTCTCAGCTCATTCTAGAGTTTTTCTCAATCCCTTGATGCTGAATATCAGCTCATTCTGGGATTTCTGTCCCACGTTGCCAGGAAGATCCACACCCCTGGTAGTCATGTCCCACGTAGACAGGGGGAGGGTGGTGAGTCTGCTTGTTGTGTTGGCTGGAGAAAGAGGCCACATCTGAGCAACAAAAGAGGTTCTCTTGGGGGTGACTCTTAGACTTAATTTTAAGTAGGCCTGACCTATCCCCTGTGGGGTTAAGTTTCATATGAACAAACCCCAAGACTGGGGGCTCAGCCTATAGCTTTGCTTGTCCACACTGCTTGTGAGAATATCAAGAATTCAACTTGGGGGAGTTGAGTTTTCCCCCGTTCTCACCATTCCC
>PVIY010045661.1:0-18951 GCA_004026745.1 Myrmecophaga tridactyla | reverse complement strand
TTTAGATAATCAGAGGGTAAAAGAAAGGGACATTGTAGATTAGAGTTTTCAAACCGTGGGTTGATCTTCATTATTGGATGATGGAATATATTTAGTGGGTCATGATTCACACATAAAAAGTTTTATATAAAAAGTATATCATTAAAAAAGTATATTATTGTATCATAGCAATTGTTGACATTGAATATGACACATATTTGCAAAGCAGATATGTATAAATATGCTTATGTGAATACTTGGTCACAATTTAAAATGAACGTCTCATTATGGCAAAAAATATTTGAAAATACTGTTTCAGACAAAGGGATTACTAAGGGTTGAGGCATGGGGAGGCAGTAGTGTAAAAGCTGTGGAGGAGTGGACAACTTTACCAACTCATAGGTGAAGAAGGAGATAATGAGATCAGATGAAAGTCTACCCAAAGAAAAGGGAATACGTTTGGTCCTTTAACCACTGAGGAATCACTGGGGCTTCTCTCCCCCTTCCATCCTCTTCAACCTCCACGCTAGGACAGATTTACCAAACTATGCATTAGGAGGATGAGAAAGGTCAACCTGTCAGGAAGGGGTACATGGGGTTGGAACTGGGAGACCAGGTAGGGACCACACAAAAGAAGCAAGATAAGGAAGACTTTGGCCTGGGCTGGTGACAACTGATAGAGAAAAACAGTGTCTTGACCACGAAGGGGGAAAACGAGGTTAAAACAAGTGAGTGGGGGGTTGATAATATGAAGATCAAATTGTAAACAACTTTTTAGAACTGTGGCATGAGAAAACACGCTGAGGGGAAACACCGGACAATTAGAATGAGGAGAAGAAGTTTTCTGCAAACATAGATGAGAATCATTGTGGTCAACTGGGAGAGGCAGTGGAGAAGGACTTTAGACCCAGGGCAGAAATGAATCTAAGAAAGAAATCAAATCCTAGTTAAGGAGATTACCTCAGAAGAAAGCAATTCCCCATGCCTGACACCTAGAGATTAAGACCAGAGAAGATGGAGAGACACTTGTTGTAGATAGCAGCAGTTTGCAAAGAGGCTGTGTTTGACATCTTCTACTGTGTGTTGAAAATTGATCAGGGACAACACATTGTAATCAGTCATGCACATTAGCCTCCTCATTTTCTGTGAGTGACAAGAGACTCATTTGAGTGTATAAAATAATTTACTTTGCTATGTGTGAGGCATATTTTTTATTCTCCCTAAATTTTGCCTAATATATCACTGTCACTTGAGAAGTTATGTAACTTTTGGCTTTCTCTATGTGTGTAAGTTAGGAAGTTAGAAAGATTTCTGTACAAAAATCTTAGATTCTGCATTTTTAAATTGCTTAAATGAAATGGTGAAGCAAATTCAAAGAGCTAGAAGTTGAATTAAAAGCATTGAAATATGGTCACATAAGTTGATCCTTTTCTTGGGTCTGAGGTGAGGTGTTGAGCTTTTCTCTTATTCATAGGAAATTCAGAGCTTAAGAATTTTTAACAGTTACAGTTTAAAAATTTTCAATATAACATGTCTTTGTGGCTTATTAGAGGAAATCTGTGATGACACTGTAGATATTGTCCCATGTCCCATGTCCCATGCGTTATGGGTCTATATAACTGAAAGTGTGAGCAAAAGTGTTTAGGTGTGTATTTGTGCGTGCGTGTGCGTGTGTGTGTGTGTGATGAAACTGTGTCTGTAGGCATGGTTAGGTACAAAGGTCCATCATTTAAGTCTCACAACTAAATAAGCATGTGAGGTTATGATTATTTTATTGGGCTTTTTAATTTTATGACTCACTAATAGCTCATGGATCAGTTATATTCATGAAAACTGAAAACAGTGTCTTAAGGAGGTTTTGTTTGTTATTCTTTTTTTTTAATTGTGAAAAATAACATATATACAAAAAAGCAATAAATTTCAAAGTACACTGCAACACTTAATTATAGAACAGATTTCAGAGTTTGGTGTGGGTTATAGTTTCACAATTAAAAATTTTTCTTTCTAGCTGCTCTAAGACACTGGAGACTAAAAAAAATATCCAATATAATGATTCAGCAATCATATTCATTTATTAAATTCTATCTTCTCTGTTATAACTCCTCCTTCTCCTTTGATCCTTCTCCCAATCTTTAGGGGTATTTAGGCTTTGTCCATTCTAAGTTTTTCACATTGGTAAGGGGTGTCAACAATATGGGAGGGGGATGGAACTAGTTGATGGTCTTGGAGAGGCTGCTCCCTCTGGGTTTCAGGACTTTTCAGACCTAGCAACCATCTCAAAGTTGTAGGTTTCTGGAAAGTAATTTTAGTATGTGAAATTTTGTAGAATCTCAGATATAGCCATAGGTACTCTTTAGAGTTAACAGGAATGGTGTTGGTTGGGTTTTGGCAAACCTGGTAATTAGCAATATCTAACTAAAGCTTGCATAAGAGTAGTCTCCAGAATAGCCTTTCAACTCAATTTGAATCCTCTCAGCCACTGATACCTTATTTTGTTACATTATTTTTCCCCCCTTTGGTCAGGAAAGTATTGTCAATCCCATGGTACCAGGGTCAGACTCATCTCTGAGATTCATATACCACATTGCCAGGGAGACTTTTACCCCTGAATGTCATGTCCTGTGTAGGGGGACGGGTAATGATTTTCCTTGCAGAGTTGCCTGAGAGAGCGAGAGACTACATTTGAGCAACAAAAGAGGCCCTCTGGAAGTAACTCTTAGGCATAATTTTAGGTAGGTCTCCATTACATAAATGAGTTTCACAAGAGCAAGCCTTAAGATCAAGGTCTTTGCCTACTGACTTGGGAGTCCCTAATGTTTGAGACAGTATCAGGGGTTTCCCTGGTGGTAAAGTTTAATAGTTGTATATTTTTTCTCCCATACCTCGATGGACTTTGCCAATATGTTTAAATTATCTGTTCAACCTACTATGGGAGGTATGTAGGCATTACAGTGCTACAGAAAATTTAGGTTTTGGCTAAAAAACACCTCTCTTCCTTTGGTCTCATAGAGTAGGTGAAGTTCTAAAATACAGACAATGTCCTCCTTACTCCTGTACTTTGATTTACCTTCGTCCTAACCTGTTCAGTTTTGTTCTTATCTCTAATTGAAGCCTGATCTCTTTTTCAGCTTCTTTAACAGTTGTATATGCCCATGCTGAGTTTCAGACCTGAAGAACTCCAATTCTGAGTCTTAGGTATCATACAGGTACCCAAAATTCCAGGGAAATACCAGGTTATACATTGTTCTTGTTTGCTAGCTGCCGGAATGTGATATACCAGAAACGGAACAACTTTTGAAAATGAAATTTTAATAAGTTGCAAGTTTACAGTTCTAAGACTGTGAATATGCCCAAAATAAAGCAAGTCTATAAAAATGTCTAAATTAGGGCACCAACAAGAGGTTACCTTCACTCAAGAAAGGCTAATGAAGCTCAGGGTTTCTCTCTCAACTGGAAAGGCACATGGTGAACATGGCGACACCTGCTAGCTTTATCTCCAGGCTTGCTCCCCAGGGGTATTTTCCTTCTTCATCTCCAAAGGTTTCTGACTGTATTGGCTCTTGTGGTTCTTGTGGCTCTGAAATTTTTTCCAAAGTGTTTCCTCTTTCAAAGAATTCCAGTAAACTAATCCACCTGGAATGGGTGGAGTCACATCTCCCTCAAATCCAAGGTTAATACTCACAATTGGGTGTGTCACATCTCTGTGGAGATAATCTAATCAAGTTTCCAACCTACAGCACTTATAGAGATTAATAGAAATGTCTCCTTCCTCAAGACGCATCAGGATTAAAACATGACTTTTTAGGGTACATAATCCTTTCAAACTGGTACATGCACATATAGCACAGTCTCTCAAAATTTAGAAGTAACAAATTACAGCCATAAGAGCTTACAATCTAGGCCCCAAATTTCTTACAAGTATTTTCTATTTGAGACCATACAATATTTGCTGTTTTGTTTATGGCTTACTTTGCATCACTTAATGTCCCACAGGTTCATTCACATCGTTGTTTGCCTCACAACTTCATTCCTTTCTGTAGCCACACTATATTCCTTCATATGTACACACCATAGTTCACCACTGTACTTCTCAGTCAGTGTATCCTTCAACCACCTCCATCCATTGGGCATCATGTATAATGTCCAAAGTTAACAGTATATGTTTCACATTATCCTCACTTACTTGTTATTATCAGCAACACTCAATTTTAGACAATTTTCGTTGCTCCCAAGAGAAAAACGACTGATAAACACACCCTCACCAAATAGAAAATCCAAACCTCCCCTTAAATCTTGTCCTTCTCCCCTGAATTATTTACCTGTGGTATTGCTGTGGTACTGTTGATATCTTCCTATTAAATATAGCCAATAGCATGCAATAGTAGCTTCCCCCAATATCCCAATATTATATGTTTTTTGTACAAGATTCATACCTTTGAAGCAGTTCATGCAATAACTTATTTATATTTGTAGTTTTAATCAGTGGGATACATGACTCTATAACAACCATTTTCAATCATATTCACCTTCAATATGGCAATATTACTTATAGGCCCACTAATGATCTGCCTTCACTTCTATCCATTCCGTTACATTTAAGTTCAACTTCATTAGCTAACCATTCACCCGTCTAGCTTCTGTGTATCTCTAGATCCTCTATATTCTATATTATAAACCTCTGACTTTACCTTTACCAAGGTCATAAAAGCAAGATTATGCATACAGTAGCTATCCTTTTGTGTCTGGCTTATTATGTCTTCAAGGTTCATCCACATTGTCATGTGGTTCAAGACATCATTTTGTCTTACTGGTACATAATATTCCATTGTATGTATATACCATGTCTTGTTTATCCACTTGTTTGTTGATAGGCACTTGGATTGTTTCCATCTTTTGGCGATTGTGAATAATGCTGCTATGAACATTGGTGTGCAAATGTCCGTTTGTGTCGTTGCTTTCAGCTCTTCTGGGTATATACCAAGTAGTGCTATTGCTGGGTCTTAGGGCAACTCGAAATTTAGTTTTCTAAGGACCCACCAAAATGTCTTCACAGTGGCTGTACCATTATACATTCCCACTAGCAGTGCATAAGTGTTCCAATTTCTCCACACTCCCTCTAACATTTGTAGTTTCCTGTTTGTTTAATAGAGCCATTCTTAAAGGTATGAGGTGGTATCTCATTGTAGTTTTGATTTGCATTTCCCTTATAGCTAATGAAAATGAGCATCTCTTCATGTCCTTTTTGGCTATCTGTATTTGTGGTATGATGCTGGTATGGGTTTTTTATATATATACCCTTTATCATACTGAAGAAGTTTCCTTTGATTCCTACTTTTTGAAATGTTTTTATCAGAAAAGGATGTTGAATTTTGTCGAATCCTTTTTCAGTTGCAAGTTTACAATTCTAAGGCTGAGAAAATGTGTAAACTAAGGCACTAACAAGAGGTTACTCAAAGGGCGATGCTGTCCAGAACACTCTGACAGCTGGGAAATCATGTGGCTGGCATCTGCTGGTCCCTTGCTCCTAGGCTCCATTGCTTTCAGCCTCTATTTCCTGGGGTGGGGGGGTGCAGATCTTACTTGGCATCTGTGCACCTTCACTTAGCTCCTTTGGGACACAACTCTGGGCTCTGGCCTGCTTATTATTTCATGGGAAAGCACATGGCAATGTGTGTTGGGCCCTGGGTCTAGTGCTGGCTCTGAAGCAAATGCTTTCCAAGTGTCTGTGTCTGCTCTGAGCTTTCTCAGAAATGTTTCCTCTTTTATTTTTTTTATATATTTATATTTTTTATTATTTTTTTTAATAAACATTTATTGCTTTAGTTTTTTTTTTTTTTTAATTTGCATATGGGCGGGAGGCACCAGGGATCGAACTCCAGACCTCCAGCACAGCAGGTCGGAGCTCTGCCTGCTGAGCCACGGCAGCCGCCCTGTTTCCTCTTTTAAAGGACTCCAGTAACTACTCAAGACTGACCCTGAGTAAGCAGAGTCACATTTCCATCTAACCAAAAGGTCACACCCATAATTGGGCACACCACAGCTCCATGGAGTTAATCTAATAAAAAGTTTCTGCCCTACAATTTTGAATCAGGAATAAAAGAAAAGTCTGCCCCCCAGAAGACTGGATCAGGGTTAAAACATGGCTTCTCTGGGGTACATAATACTTTCAAACTGACACAAGCATCGACTGAGATGATCATGTGATTTTTCCCCTTGGGTTTGTTAATGTGCTGTATTACATTGATTGATTTTCTTGTATTAAACTACCCTTGCATTCCTGGTATAAACCCCACTTGCTTATGGTGTATAATTGTTTTAATTTGTTGTTGGATTAGATTTGCTAGTATTTTGTTGAGAATTTTTGCATCCATATTCATTAGGAAGATTGGTGTGTAGTTGCCTTTTCTTATAGTGTCTTTACCCAGTTTTGATCTTAGAGAGATGTTAGCTTTATAAAATGAGTTAGGCAGAGTACATTTATCCTCAATATTTTGGAAGATTTTGAGAAAGATTGGTGTTAGTTCCTTTTAGAATGTTTGATAAAATTCCTCTGTGAAGCCATTTTGTCCTGGGGTTTTCTTTGTAAGAAGATTTTTGATGACTGATTGAATCTCTTTACTTGTGATTGGTTTATTGAGATCTTCTATTTCCTCTTGAGTCAGATAGTTTGTTCATGTGTTTCTCAGAATTTGTCCATTTCATTTAAGTTTTCTAGTTTGTTATAGTTGTTCATAGTAACCTGTTATGATTTTTAAAATTTCTTCAATGTCTATGGTAATGACAATCTCCCCCCCCCCATTTCTGATTTTATTTGTATCCTCTTTTTTTTTGTCAGCCTAGTTAGGGGTCCATCGATTTTATTGATTTTTTCAAAGAACCAATATTTGGTTTTATTGACTCTTTCTATTGTTCTTGTGTTCTCCAATTCATTTAATTCTGCTGTAATCTTTGTTATTTATCTTCTTCTATTTGCTTTGGGATTAGTTTGCTGTTCATTCTTTAGCTCCTCCAGGTAATCAGTTAAGTCCTTGATTTTTGCTCTTTCTTCTTTTTTAATACAGGCATTTAGGGCAATAAATTTCCTTCTCAGCCCTGACTTCACTGAATCCCATTAGGGT
Source organism: Myrmecophaga tridactyla (assembly GCA_004026745.1). Taxonomy (NCBI): domain Eukaryota; kingdom Metazoa; phylum Chordata; class Mammalia; order Pilosa; family Myrmecophagidae; genus Myrmecophaga; species Myrmecophaga tridactyla. The sequence goes on along the minus strand of PVIY010045661.1, from coordinate 11,854 downwards.
TTGTTTTTTGCATCCCATAAGTTTTGATATGTCATATTCTCATTTTCATTTATCTCCATATAGTTATCGATTTCTCTAACAATTTCTTCATTGAGCCACTTAAGAGTGTTATTTAATCTCCATATATTTATGAAAGTTCTGTTTCTTTGATTATTGATATTCAGCATCATTCCATGTGATCAGAGAAAGTGTTTAGAATAATTTCAGTCTTTTAAAATTTATAAAGACCTGTTTTGTGCCCCAGCATATGATCTATCCTGGAGAACATTCCATGAGCACTAGAAAAGAATGTATATTCTGGTGTTTAGGAATGTAATGATCTATATGTCTGTTAGGGCTAATTTATTTATCAAATTGTTTAAGATCTCTATTTCCTTGACTGGTTGTTCTGTCTATGGAAGAATGCTGTATTGAAGTCTCCCACTGTTATTGTTGAAACATCTATCACTCCCTTCTATTTTGTCAGTGTTTGCCTCATGTACTTTGGAGCTCCTTGATTGGGAGCATAAACATTTATGATTGTTATTACTTCTTGCTGAATTGTCCCTTTACTAATATATGTAGTGTCTTACTTTGTCTCTTATGACTTCTTTACATAAGAGACAAGTCTATTTTGTCTGATATTGGTATAGCTATTCCTGCTTTCTTTCAGTTGCAGCTTGCATGGAGCATCTTTTTCCATCCTTTCACTTTCAATCAATTTTTATCCTTGGGTCTAAGATGAGTCTCTTGTAAGCAGTGTATGGATGAATCATATTTCTTAATTCATTCTGCCAATCTGTATCTTTTAATGGGTGAGTTTAGTCAATTTATATTCAAAGTTATTACTGTAAAGACATTTCTTGAATCTTTCGGATTTTATTTGTCAGGTCTAGATACCTGTATTAGTTAGGGTTCTCTAGAGAAACAGAATCAACAGGGAACACTCGCAAATATAAAATTTGTAAAAGTGTCTCACATGACCGCAGGAATGCAGAGTCCAAAATCCGCAGGGCAGGCTGTGAAGCTGACGTTTCCAATGGAGGGTCTGGACAAACTCCACAGGAGAGGCTCACCAGCTGAAACAGGAAGAGCCTGTCTCTTCTGAATCCTCCTTATAAGGCTTTCGGTGATTAGATTAAGCATCATTCATTGTAGAAGACACACCCCTTTGGCTGATTACAAATGGAATCAGCTGTGGATGCAGCTGACATGATCATGATTTAATTCTATGAAAGGTCTCATAGCAACAGACAGGCCAGCACTTGCCCAACCACCACTTGGCCAAATTGACACATGAAACTGACCATGACAGTACCCTTTTCCTTATTTTTCTTTTTATCTTTTAAGTTATTCTTACTGGCACTCTTCAGTTTAGTGCCTACCTCCAGACCTCTCTTTCCTATCTTGTTATTTCAAACCACAGAACTCTCTTAAATATTCTTGTAGGGTCAGTCTCTTGTTGACAAATTCTCTCAGTATTTTTTTTTTAACCTGTGAAAATTCTAATCTCTCACTCAGTTTTTTTTTTTTTTAACTTTTTTTTATTGTATGTTATAACATATTTACAAAGCAAAGAAAGAAAAAAAAGGAATAGTTTTAAAGTACTCTTCAACAAGTACTTTCAGGACAGATCCCAGAATTTGTCATGGGCTACCATACAATCTTCTCAGATTTTTCCTTCTTGCTGCTCCAGAACATTGGAGTCTAAAAGGAATAAATATTTTGTATCATCACAATCAATTTTTTTTTTGCATGTGAGAAATAATATATATACAAAAAAGCAATAGATTTCAAAGCACAACACAACAAGTAGTTGTAGAACAGATTTCAGAGTTTGGTATGGGTTAGAATTCTACAAGTTTAGGTTTTTACTTCTAGCTGCTCTAAGATACTGGAGACTAAAAGAAATATCAATATAATGATTCAGCAGTCATACTCATTTGTTAAACCCTACCATCTCTGTATAACTCCACTTCTCCCTCAGTTTTGACATTCTGGCTGGGTACAGAATTCTTGGCTGGAAGTCTTTTTCTTTCAGTATCTTAAATGTATCATACCACTGCATTCTCACCTCCATAGTGCCTGTTGAATAGTCCAAACTCAGTCTTCCGTGGTTTCCCTTGTATATAGTAAATTGCTTTTCTCTTGCCACTTTCAGGATTTTCTGCTTCTCTTCAACATTTGACAGGCTGATTATTATGTGTCTTGGAGTCAGCCTTATTTGGATTTATTTTATTTGGGGTTCATTGGGATTCTTTGATTCACATGCTTATGTCTTTTTAAAGTTTTGGGAAATTTTCTCCCAGTATCTTCTCAATTAATCTTCCTAGCCCTTTATGCTTCTTATTTCCTTCTGGGACACCAGTGATTCTTCTATTTGTGCACTTCATGTCATCCGTCATTTCCCTGAGATCCAATTTAAATTTTTCCATCTTTTTGTCATTTGTCTTTTCTGCATTCAAAATCAACTATCCTGTCCTCTAGTTCACTTATTCTTTCTACTGTCTGTTCAAATCAGCTGTGGGTACCTCTAGTATATTTTTTATTTGATGTACAATATCTTTCATCTCTGTGATATCTGCTATTTTTCTATTTATTCTTTCAAATTCTTCTTTAAGCTCTTCTAGTGTCTTCTTGTCTCCTTTATATCATTAGCCAACACATTCAATTTATTTAGTAGAGTTGTATAAACATCTTTGATTAGTTGTTCTGAAGTCTGTATCTCCTTCATTGTTTTAATTTGATCATCAGTTTGGGCTATGTCAGTGTGCATTCTCATATGCTTTGTGATTTTCTGTTGTCTTTGAGGCATTTAATTATCTTGATAGGTTTACTTTGGATGTTGATTTCTCTCAGTCATCTAAGGTTTTGTATTTGTGGGACAGGCATGAGGCAGGGCCTGGAGTGTTGGGTGGGGTGCAGTTGTGCTTTGGGGGGGCACAGTGCAGGAGTAGACACAGGGTGGGGACACCATGCTGGTACCTGGGAGCATGGGGTGTAGGACACGGAGACTGCAGGGGCAGGGTGCAGCTTGGGCAGGTCTTGAAGTGCAGGGGCAGGGTATGGAGGGGAGGCAGGGCACAGTGGGAAGTGGAGGTGGGCTGTGCAGGTGCATGGGGAATAGTGCACGTGGGTGTGGAGTTTTCAGGAGGGCTCCAGGCCTCTGTTTGGAAAGGGGTGCATTAGAGTCTTTGCACTAGCTGGATAGTCTCTGGTTCTCTGCATCTCAATTCCTCAGCCCTCTCATCCAGGGCCTCCCTATGTTGTGTACAAGACCCTCTCAGGTCATTTGCATCCTAGTCATTTTTCTGTCATGTCTGTAGCTGTTCCTTGGAACAGGAGCAGTCTATCCTATTCCACCATCTTCCCAAAGTCTTGATATTCTTCTTCTTATTTTTTTAATTTAAAGTTCCAAGAAAAAAAATTCAGTTACCAATCTGTGTTCCGTTTACAATAAACTATGGAAGTACATTTTTTATTATAGAGGAAGAACTAAAATATGTGCTAGGTTTATTTAACTGGCAATTTATAAGTGACTTTCTAATATGCTTAATTTCAAAAGCAAATTGTTGAGCTTCTGAGTTTGAGTATTTGTCTTATGACTGACTATTAAATATTAGCCTTATGTTTCTTTTTATAATTGTGAGGCTGAAATTATTAATAAAATTAACCCAGTTGTATGATTTAGTATTTGTCCTTGTAAGGAAATAAGGTAACTCAAGCATAATTTCTTAAAATGTATTTATTCATTTTCTCATATACAGGAGTTTATTCATGTCTCATTTTATCCAGAGTTTACAATGTAGGAATTTCTTTCTGTAGAACCTTCTTTGGGCTTTTGCAGGCAGTTTACTTCCTCCCAAAAGAGAGGCTAGATTAGGCTATGCATTAAGGTTAGGCTTTCCAAATTTACCAATTCAATGAGCCCCTCCACCTTCTCTAAGGCCAGGTGAGTAAAAGGGTAGGATGAGGTAAGGCTACGTCCTAAAGGAGGCCCACTTCTATGGAAAGAAACATCGGAATGAACAGTGAGTGCTCCTCCCACTTGCATCCTCCCAAATTGTCAACATTTCTAATATTTACAAGTAGATTCGGTCTGAAAATTAGGCATAAAAGTCTTATTGAATGTAGTGATTGATAATTGGCTTTCTTATCTATTTTCAAAGTAAAACCAAATACTGAGTATTTAGCTTTAGAATTGTTTAGCCCCCTCACCTCTTTGTGTTATCAACATCCCTCTTTAAGTTTACTGATAATACATTTAGTAGCAATTTGTGGGTTGAAAAAAATGCATTTGTTAGTTTTGCTTAAAGTTGCTGAAATTTTTGGTTTATTAGGTTATGAAAAGGAAAACAGTCAATTTGATGTGTTTGTGTTCTCTGAGGTCAGAGCTTATGATTTTTATTGAAAAGATTTTCAGGTTTATTTTTCCAATCATGAATTTTTATGCTGAAATAGTTTTTAAAATCACACTATGGAGACTAGAAAGTATTTGCTTTTATCAATATTATTATCTATTGTATCTCTATATTTAGAATCAAATTCTTTAAGTCTCTTTATATGTACTGAGACTTAAAAGAACAGTTAATTTCTAGATGAAAAAATTGGAAATGTGTACAGAGAGCAGAGGGCAACAGATATATAAGCAAGCAAGAAATAAGTAGATATTCAGAATAGGACCCAACCAAAAGTGAGAGATAGGCTTATTATTGTGCTAGCTCCTGCAGGTTTTTTGAATTATTATTTGCATCATTTTAAAAATTATTAAAACAAGTTCTCATGATTCATGAACTTATATATCAATATGTATTGAAATTCAAATAATTCTTGAAACAAAAGGGCAAAAACCTTTTAAGGAAGCACATAAATAAGAAAACCCTGCAATGTTCTACCAGGTATTCTAATGTGCTTAAACTTATTGTTACATGGATTCTAAAGTACAAATCCTGTACAGTGGATTTTCCAACAACTATTTTTCTTTTAACAAAAAGACAGTGGCATTTACAGCAAAGCAAATAATAGGGGTTTAGACCTACGCCAATGTTGAGTCTGAGAACACAGAAATGATGCACTCACCCTAAAAGTTAAACAGAATCACTTAGTAGACTCTGGAGTTCTCAGTTCAATGTGGTGATATGAGAATGCATTTTGGTATCAGAAATTAGAATCTTGATTTTGTGACTATTATGTATCTTTGAACAAATTACTTTACCTTTTTAAGTCTCAGTTTCCTATCATAAAAATGGGGATCATAAAATATCCACTATAAGAATTGATTAGGATTAAATGACATAAGAGATATAAAAGGCCTTGCAAAATGCCTGGCACAGAATTGGGCTTCGGTATCTGTCCAGCCCAGTATGCTCCTTTCAAATGGAGCTCTTAGAATGGTCCCTGACCAAAATTCAGCCTTTTGGGATTGCTTCAGAGATGGATTGGCCTCTTGGATAATGTCTCTTAGCTTTGTTTACCAATGAAGGCAAATGATTGTTTTATCTAAAAGGATAGAAATGATTTCTCTTGAACAATCTGTAGATTCATGTACCTAAAAAATGTGCTGCATATGGTGTAAATCAAAATCTTTTATTTTTTGCATGCTACACTGATAATGTGATTTGAAAATGCAGATTATTTGAAAATAAGTGCTTTTTCTTTTAGAGACGATTTTTTTTTTCGCGGTTTCCTCTGTGAATACTGTTCAGCAGTCCTTTAATACTTTTAGTCTATTCTTCCCTAAAAACAATTCTACAATAACCAGAAGATAGTACTTCAAGAGGCATCAGAAATTCAGCAGTTTTTTCCCAGTAAGAAAGCAAGTGCTGGGGTGGGTGGTACTAGTGACATTGTATGATTTAAGCATTTCTTTGAGATTTTAAAAAATTTGTATTGTTTTTAGCTGTATAATCAATATGGGTTGTCTTGATTTTCTTCCACTGTTGAAAAAAGAATGTGTGAATTCTTCATTGTTAATAATTTCAAATTATTGATACGTCAGATGTACTAAGTAGTTACAAATGCCAGTCACCACGCCGAGCAGTTCACGTGTTTTAACATACTACTCAGTTACGTAAGACTGTTACTCCAATTTTGCATATGAGGAAGTTGCATCCCTTATTATTTAAATCCATTTCCCCAAAGTCACACACTAGTGAGTGACGGAGCCAGGATTTGAACTTGGGCGAAGTGGCTTTGGAGCCTATGCGTTTATTCGTGGCGCGGTAAATAATCAGAGATAAATTCAGTCTATAAATTGATACCAGTGCTACCTCATTAACATGATGCTGTCACTTGTTTTGAATGTTTTAAATTTTTTTTTTGTTTTTAGAACTAGCTATGCTGTGTATAGCCATTTATTTGTTGAACAAACATTTTGTTTATTAGAAACTGGATAGCACGGAGGGAATTTTCCAACTGCTCTAACTACCATGGGCATGAAGGATGATTTTATAATAAGCTGGAAAAAAGTTGGAAAACATTGTTTTTTCAATGTCTAATTTTTAAATTTGTGGAGTTCAGATATGAGTTTTGTTTTGGAAAACATCTTGTGCAATTTAAGAATAATATAATTTTTACCGAATCTCTACTTAATTGCCCAGTGGGCAATACTTGCTTATGTATGTGACATATAAGGTAATTTTTTAGTTTATTAATCTAAATAATGAAAAATATGTGTCAAGAATGAACGGAAACACAAAACAATAATAAGGTTGAACCAGAAACGCTCTAATAGGTGCACTGAAAATAAATCCAAATTTGGGAAAATTTGTTTTCACGTCTTTGAACAAGACACAAAAGTTTGGACATTCGTGCAGCCACGAAGGAACTCCATCCATTGAATGTTGAAAGTTCAAGGAGAACAAAGTTGGCAGCTCAGACTAAATCATACAACCTAACTGCACCTTGATATTAACCTTAGACCTTCTGATTTCAAGTTTACATTAAAAAATACCTTTCATTAGTGAAACCAAAAGCAAAGGGAAAGATATCATTTAAAAATAAAAGAAAATTCAGTTGGAGGTTAAAACTTGTCCAAATTATTAACGTTTTCATATTGAAATGTGGTCTCTGAATAATAGATTACTTTATTTCACCAGAATATTGTTGGAAAATATAGCTGAGATAATTAATAGGGATCTAAATACTTCTGCAAAGCAAGATTCTCTTGGTTGCCAGGACAATAATGTCCTTGAGCAAGTAACTTCATTTCACTGAGTCTCATTTTTCTCATCAAAGTCTTGAATTAGACCACTGGTTTTCAACAGTGCTCTGCCAAGGCCGATGGATCAGGAGTGCTTTACTATCTCACACCATCGTGACATTATGTTTTGCCTATTGGACTCATGCATAAAATTTGTTTAGCAGATACTTCCATAAATTAAAGGCATGAAAAGCACCTGAGCTAGATTATATCTGGAATCGCTTCCAACTTTAACATTCTATGACCCACGTCTTCTTTCCTAAGTCCTGCACTGTGATCAGACACACAAATCACCACCCATATTTTGTGTTTTTCCATTGCTGATACTACTTAACCCTCCAGGTTTTCAATGGAATGCACATCTGCCCATTTTCACCTGTTGCAATTCCACTTGTTTTTTGAGATCTAGCTCTACAGCCCTCTCAGCGATGATCAGGCTTGTGAAGACAGGGATAAACTCTCCTTCCCTCAGATTTCTAGAGCAGTAGGTTAGGATCAGTTTTGAGGCAGTTACCAGTTCTTCATTCTGTCATTAGAGGAGTTGCCTCTCTACTGGCAGAGATCTAGCTGGAATAGGGAGTGGGGTAAAAGGTAATATGGGGACAAAAGGACCCTCCATGGAGAGCAGATGTCCCTCATGGGGTGCTGGATGGCTTAATGGGGTGGCTCGGCTCTAGGTCTACAGGGAAATTTAAGACCAGTAGTGCCCTATTATAACTCAAGAAAAATTGTACATCTGAAGATTAATATAAAAATGTTAACTTTTGGAAAGTCATTGAAAAATTTAGGAAAAAAAAAACCAACAAAAGCAAATAAAATAAAGAGTGTGTGCCATAGCCCCCTGTATACAACTCTGGACTGCACAAGTACAGAAGTTTTCCTCTCCTAACTGGACATTATCTACTTATTTGCACCTTTTTTCAGCAAAATTTACTGAATTTTATTTGGATGTTCAGGCAGTCTTTTTAGTATACGTTTGAATATAATCCTGACATTGATAAAAACTTAGGTTAAACTGGCAGCCACGAGCAGTGTGACGATATTCCCAAGGTGGTCACATTGTAAGTGGATCATATTTAAAGGTAAAATCTTTGGCTCTTAACCTTGGAGTGTCACCTTTTTGGTACTTGGCAGTATAACATAAAAGCCTTCCAGGACAAGGGTGAGATTAAGGTATATTTCACAGTTCTACTATAGTAACACAAGAGGCAGAGAGATCAGAAGAGATCAAAAGTCTTGTCTGGAAATTTGAGGGTTTATACATGTGACCTTGTTTTGATCTTGTACAAAATGATTTGTATTAAAGTATGTTTTCCTGTGTAGATGTTTTCTGAGCACTTTAGGTGTCTGCCACATATACTAGAATACTGACAAGTTTATATTCTTTTAAATAAATATTGCTCTTATGACGATCAATCACACTTCCCTTTTCCCATGATGAACTTATTTTCTTTTGAAATGGTTCAAACAACACTTTGAAGCACTTGTATTTTGATCCTGGAACTGACTGTGGTAAACATTGTTTATAGTACATTCATATCATTTTATTTCTGCATGTAACTTGAAGTAATTCCCAATGAACTTTTTAATGCTCTGGTTAAAATGCTATTCTATCTTTTATTCTGCTTCTCATTAAATAACAAAATATTGAAGAGTGATTGAGCATCCTTGGGTGGTGATCGAATACTTCTAAACTCAATGACAGGTGACCTGAACATGTGCAAACATCATAAAATAAGGACAAATATCATTTGTTCATGATAAAAGGAAAATGTTTAAATTATGAGGAAATAGCCAATGGTTTGTTAATGCTACATTTTTCTAAAATGAATATAAAAATGACTATGTTTGTGGGTGGGCCACGGTGGCTCAGCAGGCAAGAATGCTTGCCTGCCATGCCCGAGGACCCGGGTTCGATTCCCGGTGCCTGCCCATGTGAAAAAAAAAAAAAGACTATGTTTGTAAAAATAATAAGTGTTGATCTCTTAAAATCTTTATTCACTTATTTCAAATTTTCCTAGCCCAAACCTTATTCTTTTAAGTGGTTTTGATAACCCTTAGCTAGTATGCACTACACCCCACTTTTTTTCTTTTAACAGGCCTATTAACATAAAGTGATCAGTGAAATTCTCTTGTTAAAAAGAACAATCCACTTATTCTGCCCGGGGCAGTTCCCGCTGGTGCCCTGCCCCTCCCTGTGTGGACTCTGGCAGTGCTGCCATTTCATTTCTCAGCCTTTGTTACACTGCCCCCTGCACTTCACCGTGTGGCCTCACAGTCTAAATTGTGGAAGTTACTCATCTTTTATTCTCCCTAAAAAGTATACAGTCAGAGCAACTTTTCATTGAAGTGCAATATCACTTTTGTCATGCTGGGCTTATCGAGTGATAGCTCTGCTCTCTTTAAGGCTAAGGGAGATCAAAGTATTTAAATAGAGAATAATATTTTATAAACCATGTATATATCAGATATTTCTGTTAAAGTTTTGTTAGGATAATTTTTCCACTATAGGAGGAGACAGGCTTACATCTCAATAAGTATTACTAGTTGCAGTAGTTTAGAACTCTTATGCCTGTGTTAATATATTTTGAATAAAAATGATTAATAGCAATGATGAAAATAATAAGCTTTTATTATAATTTTCTATACTCATAACACTTTCATATGAAATAGCTCACTGGATTATCACAACCATCTATCATTATCATTATCTTTACTGATGTTTATATTATTAGAGATTAAAAAAACTTAATGATAATTCAAATTTAGGAACTCAGGTGGATAGCTGCTTCCAGAATTTTTTACTTTTCTAATGAAATGGAATTTCGTAAAATTGACAGTATTTTTTTTCCTTTTGACTTAACATATCTGTTCTAGTTTGCTAGCTGCTGGAATGCAATATACCAGAAATGGAATGGCTTTTAACAAGGGGAATTTAATAAGTTGCTAGTTTACAGTTCTAAGGCCAAGAAAATGTCCAATTAAAACAAGTCTATAGAAATGTCCAGTCAAAGGCATCCAGGGACAGATACCTTGGTTCAAGAAGGCCAATGAAGTTCAGGGTTTCTCTCTCATCTGGAAAGGCACATAGCGAATACGGCGTTACCTGCTAGCTTTCTCTCCTGGCTTCTGGTTTCACGAAGCTCCCCAGGAGGTGTTTTCCTTCTTCATTTCCAAAAGTCGCTGGCTTGTGGACTCTCTGCTTTGTGGTGCTGCAGCATTCTCTGCTGTCTCTGAATCTCCCATTCTCCAAAATGTCTCCTCTTTTATAGGACTCCAATAAACCAATCAAGACCACCCAAATGGATGGAGACATGTCGTCACCTAATCCAGTTTAACAACCACTCTTGACTACATCACAGCATCCAAGGAGATGATTTGATTACAGTTTCAAACATCAATATTGAATAGGGATTATTCTACCTTTATGAAATGGGATTTTGATTAAAACATGGCTTTTCTAGGGGGCATACTTCCTTTCAAACCAGCACAATATCGTTATGAGGAACTGATCTCACAGAAGTCAGCATATTCAGCTCAGTACTTCTTAAATTAGAAATTATTAGAAATAAACCAAATGACCAAATGGTAGAAGGATTAAGTATGTTATGGTGGACCTGCATGGTGAGTAATAAGCAGCCATCACAAATCATGTTTTTTAGTAACATGGACAAATGCTTACAGGTTAATATTAAATATTTTACTTTGTCAATGCTGCAGAATGCAATATGCCAGAAATGGGTGGGCTTTTAAAAAGGGAAATTGCTGAATTACAATTTTATAGTTCTAAGGCCATAAAAATGCCCAAACAAAGGCATCCAGGGAAAGGTACCTTTAGTCTGGAAAGGCTGATCTGGTAAAATATGATCTGGTAAAGTCGCTGGTTCTTTAGTTTTTCCTTTCAAACAGCTTCCCTGGGGGCATCTTCTTTCTGCATCCCCAAAGATCTCTGGCTGTGTCAGTTCTGAAGCTTTTTTCACAATTATTGCTTCTTAAAGGACCCTAATAAGCAGGCTAAGATTCACCTTGAATGGGTGGAGACACATCTCCATGGAATCAACTTAATTGAAAAGATCCCACCCAAAAATATTGAGTCAGGATTAAAGAACATGGCTTTTCTAGGGTACACAACAATTTCAAACTGACACATTAAATGAAAAAATATATATATACAGTTATCCATTCCACTTCTTGACCTCCCCCGTTTTGGTTTCTATATATTGCAAGTCGGCATAAGAAATTAATTAAATGCTAATTTTGGGGGGAGTTTTGCAGAAGCCACAGATAACACACAAAAGCCAGTAGATGACAATATTTTTTAACTTAACATCGACCTATATTTAGTCTATGATCAAATATTTAACCTCAATTTTATTGTACATACCCCGTAAAAGAAAAAAAAATTCAGACTAATACTTTGGTACACAGGGAGAGCCAAACGATTTTACTTGAACTTTTCAGATCGCCTAACTTCCATGATGTGGAAGGCATAACAGTATACAAATATACAGTGAGTGTGATCATACTTATGTCAGCATATCTCTAAGTACTGAGCCTGAGTGGCTCCAGGGCATGTGCTTCTGCAACCTCAGGGCCCTTGCACTTGCTACTTTCTTTGCCTGAAATTCTCTTGCTCTGCCTTTTTGCCTGGCTGCTACTCCTTCAGGTTCCAGC
>PVIY010045660.1:0-19027 GCA_004026745.1 Myrmecophaga tridactyla | reverse complement strand
GAGGGTGGTGAGACTGCTCATCATGTTGGCTGGAGAGAGAGGCCACATCTGAGCAACAAAAGAGGCCCTCCTGGGGGTGACTCTTAGGCCTAAATTTTAAGTAGACTTGACCTATCCTTTGTGGGGTTAAGTTTCATATGAACAAACCCCAAGACTGGGGGCTCAGCCTATAGCTTTGGTTGTCCACACTGCTTGTGAACAGTTAGACTCTTAATTCCTGTTCACTATGTGTCCATGTCAGGCATGTGTGAAAAGAACCGCATAGGTGTGGCTTTTTATTTTGTAACCACTTGTCTTCCTTTGCGTAGTTAATGCATTTAAATGAACTAAGATAAATGATAGCCATAAAATAATTGGAGAAAAGCAATAACTGTTGGAGAAATTGTACGAAATGCAAGTCTAGAGCGTTTCATTCTAGATTTTTGGCTTGTGGACAGACCTAGGCATATGTGCTAACATAAATTTCAAGACAAGGAGTTAGAAAGATGACAAAATAAATGCCTTGCGCCAGTTGTACTCTCTCTATTCCTAAAGGTATTTCTCTATTCCTAATGATATTTCTCTCTATTCCCAATGATGTTTCTCTCTATTCCCTCTATTCTGAAGCTATTATATTGTGGCCCTCAATTCTTTCTTGTTATCAAAAAACAAAATAAAAACAAAAACCAGGTGTGTGTATAAGCATACCAGTAGATTTTCTGGCCTGGAATGTGGCCCACTGAATGAGTCAGCTTCCTGGTCACTTGAAAAAATTCTCTTAACTATGAGGTCAAAATTAGTGACTCAGTTCTGTTTAGGATTATGTTTCATTCACTGTGAATTCATGTGAGAATTAACTCACAAAGGGACAGCCAGTAACTTCCCTGATGACACAATTTCAATTCCCTTTCACATACAAGAACCCTATGATTAAATGTTGTCTTAAAATTTGTCTTTAGAATTCAACAGAGGAAATAATGTAACCTCAATTTCGGCTACCAGGCATCTGTTGGTTCTATGCACGGTGCCTTTTGCATTCCTCTGACTTGAAAGGAATAATTGAAGAGCCTCTACTCACAGTGAGGTGGGAAAGAACAGTGAATGTCAAGGTTAAGTATTAAATCAACAGCCTGGTGTTGGGAGGAGACAGTGCTGAATAAATATCTGCCTACATCTGACTGTATCTCTACCTGTGCCTGAGTCACCTTCTTTCTGCCAAACACAAGCAAGTTACCAGGCAACAGGGGTAATTTTAGGCACTATAAACACCTCATGGCAATGAAATGGCCATAGGTGGTATTTCCAGGAACTGTCCCTCTTAAAAGTCACCAGGGAGTGGGGTAGACATTCACCCAGGCCCTGAAGGCATCAGATAACCCAGGGCCAGTGGCTGTGGTCAGAGCGTACCGCTGTGAATCACCTTGCAGGGCAAACACAGGCTGCTGCCTGCTTGGTATCAGTAGGGAGGAAGCGTGGAGAGGAGAAAAGACTGGACCTCTCCTCAGAAGGACTCACAGCTAAGAAGATCCACCACACATTCTTAATTGTAAAAATAGCCCAAGATCTTGGGAAATCACAACATAGTACAGCATTATAGCTTTAAAACCGTGGACTCTGGGTTCAGTTCTGCTCTGCCACTTGTTAGATTTCTAGGTTTCGCTTCCTTGTGCCTCCTGTGGAGGTGATAATGGCACCTTCCCCATAAAGTAGTTGTCCATGTCAGCATGTTAATATTTTGGAAGCACTAGCCCCAGTGTCTGGCATATCATAAGCTCTGGAGAAGTGTTAGCTTGCCCTCCACCCACACCCCCAAGACAATTCCCTAAGAAGTGGAGTCAGAAAATGTCAGTGAAAGGAAACCAAGAGAAAAGTGGGAACTTCTCCAAGACTTATCTATTCTTTTGTGATCTTGAGGATTGCAGGCTGAGAAATTGTGATTATCTAAGTAACTTCCCTAAAGGTTTTCTTCATCACGTCCTTTGAAAATTGTGAAAAAACTGACTACATCAGGATTATCAGGGGAAGGGAGATGCTGTCAGGTAGGATACTGGGGGGCCTCCAAGGTATCCAATGTCCTTGTTCTGGAACTAGATTTTGTTTTATTGTTTTTCATACCTTATATTGTCTTCTTTTATATAAATTTTTATAATAAGGTACTCACACAAAGTAAACCACAGATGAAATTTTGAGGCCTTATATCCCATACAGTAGTCTTAATTATGTAGAAACATTATTGACTGTGCTGGTTTGAAACTGTTACTTACCCCAGAAAAACCATGTTCTTCTAATCCGGTCTTGGGGGCCAGACCTTTTGTTTAAATTATTTCCATGGAGATGTGACCCACCCAATTCAAGGTGGGTCTTAATCCATTTACTAGAGTCTTCTGTAAAGAGAATAAAAGACAAAAAAAAAAAAAAAAATCGAGAAAGCGCAGAGAGCAGAGAGATGACAAACACTTGGGAACAGAAAATATGCCGAGAGATGCTACGCTAAGAAGATGAAATCCAGAGTTTGCCATGGAGAAGCTTAGAGAGGCCCCACAGCACACAGACTCTTACAGAGAGAAAATGCCCCAGGAGAGGCCAGAAGGACCTGGGAAACTAACCCAGGAGAGAAGGGCCAGCAGACAACGCCATGTGCCTTCCCATGTGACAAGAGAAACCCTGGACGCAATCAGCCTATTTTGAGTGAAGGTAACCTCTTGTTGATGCCTTAATTTGGGCATTTTCATGGCCTTAGAACTGTAAACTTGTAACTTAATAAATCCCCTTTGTAAAGCCAATCCATTTCTGGTATACTGCATTCTGGCAGCTTTAGCAAACTAAAACACTGACACGTTAAAAAAAAAAAAACGACAAAAAAAATGGTACCTGGGGTTCTTTGGAGAAGGGTAATAAAACTCTGGTGTCTCTGAGTGTGTGGTCTGACACAGCCATCCAAGGGCCTGGATACATTTAGCTAGAAGGGCTAGCTGACCCTTCTCTTCTGGGTTAGTTTCCCAGGTCTTTCTGGCCTCTCCTGGGGCATTTTCTCTCTCTAAGAGTCTGTGTGCTGTGGGGCCTCTCTAAGCTTCTCCAGGGCAAACTCCGGATTTATTAACAAATAAGACATAGACAGTGCTTAGGTGATGTTCTGTAGTGATTAAATAAACACTGTTGAGAAAGAGCTGTGAGAGTGGAGGATATATTTTGGATAATGTCTAGGTATTTTGCAAAGTTGAACCATTCAGGTTTTGTGACAGTACAAGTACCTTCTCCTCCTTTTTCATTTCAATTCTGGATTGAGCTGCTGAATTCTCCTGGTACATGGCCTTTCTGGAATACATCGTAGATTGGGGATATGTGCCAGTTCCTCTGACTAGGACCAGGTTTTCGCTGTGGTGAGGCTTCTCTTTCTTGGGCTCCTTGGCTTTGAGGCTACTGCTAACCTTGCCAATGCCACCCATCTTCTTGACTTCAGGTTTCTTCTTGGTAGCCAGCTTCTCAGCATTTTCGCCTGCCATCTTGCAAGATGGGAAAGAATAATTAATTCTAAGTTATTTAGAAACCCTGGCCAGCGGTACAACATAATTATATGGCACCATTTTATTTAATAACAAAAAAGACATCACCAAAATAATAGCATAATGACTTAAGGTTAACGTTTTGGTCCCTATAAAAAATAAAAAATCATTTGTTAACTGCAAATTATCTTGACTTTCCTTTAGGCCACAATCCACTGAATTTATCATTGATGGTAGATTCTCATAAACTTTGATTGACTTCCTATAAAAATGATTGAATCTGGGATTCCTAATCTTTTACCAGAGAGCTTAAGCCTTGTTTGATACTGCAGAGTGTCTTCCTTTGAGACAGTTTCATTCTAAATCAGATATGCAATTTCAGATTACTTGGGATATTTTTGTTTCCTAACCTTGAACATTTCAGAAAAGGCCTTTTGTAAACACCAACTGTTTTAAACAGTGTTTATTCTATTTCGTGTCACATTATTTCCTAATTTTGAATCTGCATCCATTTTATGGCCAATGATACAATAAACTGTGAATCTTTATTCTTTTATAGCCTTTGAAATTGTCCTCAGAGCTCACCCAGTGACTTTCCATTGCTTCTATCTAACCACCATTAAAGAGAACAAGTTTCTTATTCTAGGGAGATGACCTTTCACCTTCGTCCTAATAAAATTATTTTCTCTAGCTCTGATGACTCATTTTCTCTCTAATGAACCTGAAATAGGAGTTATAACACCATCTTCATAAAGATCTTATTGAATTGCTTTTGGTCTTGGAAGGAGAAGGAGTTCTGTATCAGGCTCCAAAATAGTCTCCTTCCTGTGCAAGTCGGATGCCTATGTAGTTAATGGAACCTAATGGATGAGTCCTCCATGAATTTATTTCTCTTCTTGTGTGACCTATTTATTTGATTATTGTGAGAAATAAAGATATCAGATAAACCATTTTTTAAATTGTAATATGCCAGTGGCTAACCAAGTGACATAGTCCCTTATTTAAGAATATGAAGGAAACAGCAGGAGAGAATACAGAGACATTTTAGCTTATATGTGTTACTAAAATAAAAGTTTAAAAATGATAGGACAGGGTGGGCCATGGTGGCTCGGTGGCAGAGTTCTCGCCTGCCATGCTGGAGACCCAGGTTCGATTCCTGGTACCTGCCCATGCAAAAAAACAAAATACGATAGGACCATGCAACACAGTGAATCCTAATGCAAACTGTGGAGTAAAATTAATAATATTGTTTCATCACTTGTAACAAAAATAACACCATAATGCAAAGTGTTTTGAGAGACTGCATGTGTGAGGGGAGAAGAAGGAATTCTGCACTTTCTGCATGATTTTTCTATAAACATACAACTTTTCTAATTAGAAGAAAAATTAAAAATTGAAGCTGGAAAAGAAGGCAGAGGCCAGAAGGTCCTTTAAGCAATGCTCAGAAATCACAGACAGTGTCCCTCCTGGCAGAAGGACACGCCATCATCTAAAAAGAAATGTTCTGGAACAAAGAAAAACACAAATCTGATCAAGTTGCTGCTGATTTAAGGGATTCTGGAGACAGAGGAACATGTTTAACAACACCATGTTGATGCAGGCAGCAAAATCCAGATTTGGGGGGAGGCGATCTATACAATAATGATCTGGTTTCTTTAAAATGCAAGAAACAAGAAAAGAGATATATTCCCAAGAGAATAAAAGATGCTTAAGAGCTATTGAAATTAGTTGATGTTTATGGACTTAATTTGGACTCCTAGTCAATGTACTAAAAATGTATGACAATTAAGGTGGCTCAAGTGGTTGTTATTAAGGATGTATGTTAATTTTGTTTAGATGTAACAATGGCATTAGGATTGTTTAAAAAAAAAGCTTTTGTCTTAGGGTGGGACACTGAAATATTTACAAATAGAAATTATATGATCTTTGTGATTGCTTAAAAAAAAAAGCCAGAGTGGAGGATAGATGAAAAAGATTCCCCATGATTATTGCTGTATTTGGGTGAGGGTTATTATTCTATTCTCTGTTTTTCTATATGTTAGACATTTTCTGTAGTACTTTGTTTATTTTTTAAAGTCCAAATAAAGAATAGACTTTGGGCCGTTTAAAGGTTTTAAAGAGGCCAGTAAAGTTGAAAATGGTTTGGTTGGGAGCAAAACCAGAGAGGAAAGGAAAGAGTGCTGTGCTTAAATGCTCGATCAGTCTGTTTTTCACGATGATTGTGGAAATGTCTGTTTCTCCTTGGGCAAAAAGGTACATAACAGTTATATCTTAGTAAACGGTTTTCTATTTAATTTACTCTTTATACTTTGAACTCCATTTGCCTAACTTCCCTATTACTGTCTCAACTTACTTTTTATTAATTTTTCTTGGTCTTTCTAGCCCTTTATTCTCAAACTTTGGTGAATGACATTTTATTTTAGAAGTCCTTATTAGCTACATGTTTGGATTTTCTTTTAAATTCAGTCCAAGCATTTGTATCTTTATCATGCATTTAATTCATTTAAACATTTTAATGCCTATTGATACGTTTGAACTTATTCCAGTAGCGGCCTGAACTAAACTGTAGATGGTAGAGACAAGTGGATATATTGGAGATTCAAATACACAGGACTTGGGGTGATTGTTGGGGGAAGTAGGGGAGAGAATTTGAAGCTAAATAGCACCTAAGATTATTTTCCCTGAGTAACTGGGTGGATGATGGTACAGTTTTACTGAGATAAGAAACAAAGGAGAAGAGGTGTGTGATTTGTGAAAGGAAATGGCAAGTGCCGTTTTGGACATGAGTTGTGGCTGCTTTTTCCATTCTCAGGACTTTGAGCCCTTCAGCTGGAATGCACGCTTTTCCTTTAAAGACCGTAATCCTTTTTGCCATTCCTAGGATGTGGCTCTAAAGTATAGATTTCCGTTAATCATAATGCCATTTCAGGTCTTGACATTTACATCTCTGGGAATGGGCTTATACTACAGGGTATATTTGAAAAGAAAAAAGTCATATTCTAATATATTACTCTGTTTCATGGGAAGCAAAAATTTCTTGGAATTTTTTTAAGTAGAGGTTTTTAATAGCATATTTATGTTTTTAAAAACAATTTTAAGTGATCTTTTTTATCGTTGAGTGTTTTTCTTTACGTAGGGTCATCAATGAAAATTAAATTTAGTAGAAATAAGGTTAAATATAGAATTACATCTTTTAGCTTCCTGATGCTAATTGAACATTGAGTTTCTGGCATTTCCTGACTACCTCTTGGCATTATGTTCAGGTTTACAAACAGTGCTTTTAATCATCCTGGGTTTTTTCTAAACCTGCTTTACCCTGTAAAAATCAGTCCTAATCATAATTTACTCCCAAGGACAAACCAGTCAAAAGACAAATAGGGTAAGTACTTCACTGACTTTATTCTCTGTCAGTATTTGGAGCTTTGCACTTTTTATAGCCTTAAATTTTTTTTTTTTTTTTTTTTTTTTTTTTTTTTTTTTTTTTTTTTTTTTTTTTTTTTTTTTTTTTTTTTTTTTTTTTTTTTGCTGCTTTCTGTTTTCACCTATATACCCTAAACTTTTAACGTTTCCTGTGGTCTTTTTTTTCCCATTTTGTGTGCATTTGAATTTTCGTTTCACTTTTACCTCTATCTGCTATGCAGTTTTACTAAACTTCAAATGTTATTTCAGGCTATACTCGGATAAAAATTGTTTGTTTTATTGTACATTAGTGTTTTAAGTGACCTTGTTGGAAAGGAAGTCAAACCAGTTATTCAATCAAATATTCCTTGAGGATAGAAACTAGTCTTCTCTTCTGCTGTCTTCCTTAGCAGAATTCCACAAAGAACAGGAGGGCAGAAATAATTCTGTTTTCTATGTTGGCTGTCCATTTATCTGCCTGACTGTCCAGAACTTCACTTACAACCATTGCTAGATATTTAACCAGCGAGTAGTGTTTATCCTGTTTGGTCACTCTGTTTCATTAAACTCAGGGTACATTTTTAAAAAGTTTTCAATACCTGTCATTTCTATTCACTTAAATAATAAAATAATAAGATCTCTTCATCAAAGGCCAAAATGAATTCTGAATCCCTGTTAAATATCTAATAGCTTCAACTTTACTGTCCCCAAGTTTTGGTTTAATTCTTCCTGTGTTTATACCATTGCACATTTAACCTTTTCTTAAACCTTCTGTGGGTTAAGCACCTTAGAATATAGCATTGGGTTTATCAATGAAATAAAAGTCCATTATGACCAATATAGTTAGAATACACACATATATGTACATACACGCTATCTTGGTCTGTTAGAAATAGATCTACTGATTTTTCTTGACATGCATTTTTTACCTTTTGAAATTGTACAAAACCCAGTACCATTTTAAAACCAGAAGAACATTCTCCCTGTTAACTTTGTCAAAGCTTTTACAATGAAGACAGCCATTAGTATTTTCCTGATTTTAAGCATGATAAATATGAGAAGGTAGAAAATATAATTCAGAATTAAAAAAAATAAAAAGCTCACATAAATCCCTCACATAGTATTAATCTTCAGTCTATTCTCTTCCAGACCTTTTTATCCATATGTAATGTACTTTTTTTTTTCTTGCATGGGCTGGCATCAGGAATCGAACCTGGGTCTCTGGCATGGCAGGTGAGAACTCTGCCACTGAGCCACCATTGACTGCCCTGTAATAGATGTTTTTAGGTTGCTGAAATCATATTGCAGTTTCCTCTTGTTAAAATCTTCAGTGCAATTTTTGATGAACTATTTGAAATTAGTTTTGTGTTTAGATATATGTTAAACACTTTTATCACAGAAAATTTGGTAAAAAAAAGAAACATACAAAAGAAATTTAAAATAAATGGTAAATCTCACTACCAGCGTTAACATCTGGTATTTTTTGAGGTATTTATCACTTGGGTCTTTCTTTAATGTATATACTTGTTTTTTCAAAACGGAAATAGGACAAGTTTTGTGTTTTTAATGATTCTTTCATGGATACTTTAGTCTCCTACTATAGAAATTTAGATTGTTTTGGTGGTTCACTCAAAAATAACATTGAAAGAATTTTTGCATGTTTCCTCTCAATATGTTCTGAGTAGTAGAGCCCTACATCAATAGGTATAACCATTTTTAAAGCTTGTGATATGTTAACAGTTTTTCCAAAATCATTATACTGATTTTTATGCTATCATTAATTTATTACAGCTTTTTGCTCCTTTCAGATTATAGCTTAAATTGTAATTTCATGTACTCTGTGTCAAGGCAACATCCAGTGTTGTTATCCATTAATTACAAAAGGCCAGAAGCTTAGGTGTTAATCTGTCAATGATACATTGTATAGGAAGTTCTTGATATTACTAAATGGGAGGCGTTTAGACAGAGGCACTCTTTTTGTCTAAGAGGAGGCATATTGTGAGTTTGAAAGGCTGACTGATTGAATAAAGAAGGAAGAGAGCCACGCCCCAAGTGAAACCTCGATTAAATAATCATAATATGTTTAAAATATGTTTATGTACACTTCATTTATACTGTGAATAAATAAATACTTGTTTATTTACATACAGTAACTAGCATATCCTACTAAACAGAATGCCTGACTTTTTTTCATATGTTACGTTAATTTTAATTAGTGGTTGTATTTACTATGATTGATAGAAATGTTTCAGTATAGCTAGTTCCCAGACTTGCACAATTATATTGCTTTGTAACAGACCCCTCACAGTACCTCCCACAATCTGGTATTCCATCCAAACATTGAGGCCTCTCCTGGTTTTTATGAACTGCGTAGATGTCCACCCACTGTGTCTCTTTGTACCCCCCAAGCTGTGCCACTTACTCTAACACTTCCTATGTTTAGCCCACTTTGGCATGTAAGTGCAGCTCTAATGTCCTTTTTGTTGTTGTTGCTATTTAAAAATTTTTTTTAGAGAAGTTATAGGTTTACAGAAAATTCACGTAAAAAAAAAGTTTCCACATACCATCCCCCCCATTATTAACACTTTGCATTAGTGTGATACCTTTGTTACAATTGATGAAGGAATACTATAATTGTACTATATCCCATAGTTTATGTTATGGTGTATTTTCTTCCCATATAACACCTTATTACTAACCCCCTGATTAGTGTGGAAAGGTTGTTATAATTCATGAAGGAACATTTTTATAATTGTATTATTAACTACAGTCCATAGTTTACAATAGGGCTCACTGTGTTATACCGTCCTATGCTTCATCTTTTAATTTTCATTCTAATTACATATATACAATGTAAATTCTTTCCCTTTTAAACATATTAACATACACAATTCAAGGCTGTTTCTAATGTCTTTGTTTTCCCTCTCTCTTTTAAAGGGTCATTGGAAAACTCTTGCTCTGTGAACATTTTTCTTTTGCAAACTCATTTCCCTCTTTTTCTGATTATCTCTTAGAGGGATGGCTTGGGCATATGGAAACTAAATTTCTTGTGGTATGCTATTCCTAAAAGAAATACAAAACAGGAGCTCTGTATCCTGTTCTAGAATTTTGCTTAAGGGAAACAGACAATTGGCTAGGGATCTACGTAACTGGTAATATACAGATACGTGTTCCTTATTGAACCAGCAGCCATGCACACAGAGCCAGCTGGGGGACATTTGGTGGAGTTGGCAATCTTTGCTTTGCTATGCAATTTTGTGAACTATCACAGTTCATCACAAATGAGAAATAAAGATCTTGAGTGAGCTGTCCTCCTTGTTTTGAAAGGAAAATGCTTCGTTAGATCAGTCACACTAGAGCTAGGAAGTTAGCACTCACCAAGTTTAGTCATTTCCCTCCAGTGGACCCTAATGTCCATTGGCAGTCATTCTGAATATCCTTACACTTGTCCCGTATATTTCCTAAAATAATACTTAAGTTCTATGGTGTAAAATGGCAAAGGAATTTTTTTTTTAAGTATACAGACTTTCTGGTGGAAATGACTAAAACTTTGTGACTCTTCTCTTCTTGAATTGATTGGGATAAATGAAAATGCAATTGATAAATATTTTATAGGTATATAAAAGTCACTTGCATTCTTTAATATTACTATTGTTAAAATGGCATTCTGTTCAAGTCAAGATTTTAATCTCTTAAATAAGTTATCCCCTTGCTGTCCCTTCCCCACTGTGCCATTCTTGGCATAGTTTTGGACTTGTCTTGGGGAATCTGGTCCCTCTTCATAGACCCAAATTTGCGAAACGTGAGCCCTCGTTATATTTGCAGAACCCAGTTTCCGAAGCCTACATTGGAAGCATCGGTTAAATAAGTGCTTTTGAGAGACAAATTATTTATTTAAATACGATGTTGCATTATAAATTCTGGGAGAAACTGGAGCCAAATACAGCTACCTAAATGGCTTTTTAGAGGTGTTGCTTTTTATAGTTTCATACCACTTGAAAGCAGTGGCTTACTTGCCTGATCATGAGAAAGCACCTCTAGAATTCTCTCACAGCCCTGCTAGAAAATACACAGCCCTGCGTTTTTTAATGGAAGCTGAAAATAGCATATACCATATAAGAGTGGATTACATTCTTTAATACTTCATTTGTGGAACGTTTTTGTGGTTGGCCTAAGGACTGAGAAATGTAGGCCCCAATCTTTTATGGCCTTCCTACGCCTTTTCCCTTTCCTGTCTTTTCTTTTCCTTATAGTGAAAACCATCCCTTACCTGGAGGACCCCAGGGGAAGCAGCTTGACAAAACTTTATGGGATAGAGAATTGTCTAGCCTTCATGCTCACCTTTAATCTCGAACAGCATCTGCAAAAAACACATCTAAATCACAGCAAGCAGATGAAACTAACCTGCTGAAGGAATAGATTCTAAACATTCCTTCCTTCTTAATTTTTTATTGTTTATCAGAAAGTACTCCTCTAAGTCAAAAAGTATTAAGCTATCTCTTGAACTTGTTTTGTTGGCATGGAGAACTCTAGGCACAAACATAACCAGTAATTTAAAGAAATATCAAAATGTCTTAAGTCTAGACTTCAGGTCTCTACAAAGACATTATATTAAAAGTGAATCTAGGTGTTACTTGTACAGCAGCCCTGGAGATTGAGTAAGCTTCCTGTTCTTAGGCATGTACCCTTTCTTTATAACCACGAAATGTACTAACCACAAGCATCTGCTTAAATTTTCTTTCTCCCAAAGTAGTCTGCTTTTGCCTACACTCAACTCCTTTCTTGTTTGAAGTTAACTTCACTTCAATCCCAACACCCAGTGGCAGTGATCGCTTCCAATGCACTAGTAAAAAAAATAAGCAGTTTCAAGAGGTGATTTTTTAAAGATACCTATTGCAGAGGCCTGTTTACATTCTATTATGCAGACTTTTTGAAATCGTGTAAAATATACATTCAATTTGGTCACCATGGTGGACAGCGAAAAACTGATGCATGGATTTCCGAAGTCTGAATGGCATGGATTAGGGTCTAAGTGCAGATAGTTCTGAAATTATGGAGGAGCTATTCCTTTATTCTCATTTCTTCGCCTTGTTTTCCTGCAATGAGATGCTATCTTTCCAGCTGGGCCACGGTGGCACAGTGGCAGAGTTCTTGCCTGCCATGCCAGGTTCGATTCCCGGTGCCTGCCCATGCAGAAAAAAAAAAAAAAAAAAAAAGGTACTATTCTTCCAAAACTTAAAAAAAAAGCAAATTTGTTGTTTACAAGAAAACATGTTGTAACTTCTATTGTGATCTATGTATTCACTTAAAATGAAATTGCTAATACCACTTGTGTGGTTTGGGGAGTATAATGTTAAGCTGTCAGATACAGCTTCTGCTTTTTTCTATTTCTTAAGCTAGTCAGTGTTCTTAAAAGAAAATATAAACTCTATATCAAACAAATGCCTTTTAAAGTATTAAATGGGATGTTTTTATGTGGTTTTTCAGAAACCTCTCTCTTCCATGGGGACTATGCAGACTCCTAATACAGAGTAGTAAGTATGAAAGCCTAGGGAATCAGTTTCTAGGGAATCAGTTTCTAGGTTTATAATCTTTGGGGTATATAAGGAAAACTGGGAATGTAGAAGCAGATAATTATCACTGTTGTTCAGTTAGGCTGTTAGATTTTGTTTCTGATAAAGTACCCTGGGATTTTTATACTAAACAAGTGCTAGCTGCTTTTATCTGACCATAAACCATGAAACAGATAATGCCTGTTTGCATGGAATGATTCTGGTGACCAAATACCTTGTACTGTTTCTTGTGAATTGAAAGAAGTACTGTTTAGATTATTGAAAGTGCAGATGCCTGTTTATATTTTAGGGACTCCTCTGCTCGCCTGCTAAAGTACATAAGCACTTTACCCAAAGATGAGCCCTTAACTCAGCTTGTTCTCTGCGATGATGGCTCTATCATACCTTGCCTACAGTTCAGAAGGGAGTGGGAAGTAGAAAATTTCAGCCTAGTTCTACTAAACACTAAAGACACCTAGATAAAGGGGGGAACCACCTGGAAAGCCCCCCACCCCATCCCTTAGAAATTCTGTAAGTCCTCTTAAATATATCAGGGATGGAGGTGGGAAACGGGGTTTGAGTTAAGCTCCTTAGGTGCTTGATATGTCCCCCACCCTAGCCCTGAGAACACTGGTTGGAACACATCAAGTGAAAATTTAATTTTAGATACATTTAAATTTAGACATTCCCTAGACTTTGACCTTGACCAACCATTTTCTGCTGTTTCAGACTCTGGGTAAGTATGCATGCATGCATGCATGTATTCATTTACCCTATCCAGTGCTCCCTGTGGAACCGCTATTATTAAATTGCCTTTCCCTGTAACATCCCTTCCCTTTATGATCCCCTCCTCCCCCCACTGGACAGCTTCAGTCCTACAACCCTAAAGCTTTTAACATTTTCTTTCCAAAATACAATGGGATTAAATCTGAGCATAGGAGTGCTCCAGCCACCAACAGAAATATTCACTGCTAGGAAACACTATATAAAGAAACCAAATTCTAAAACTGCCTATGGAATATTTTGAAGGTCAAATTGTATCAAGCTTGGTCAAGACAAAACCAGCCACTGCAGGCCCAGCACTGTTCCAGCCCTCTCAGCATACTGCACTATGAACCGCACGTTATTCCCTCTTACCAAATACAGTCCCACAATTTACTGTTTTCAAATTTGCTGATATTTGCTCTGTGTAAAACAAGTCTTCATTTCAACAAGTATTAGGTGGTCTATCAGGCTGTTTAAAATGTCCACGTTTTTACTGAGAAAACAGATCATTAACTCAAGGTCATTTTTTTTTCCTTTTAATCCAACTCATAGTAAATTTTGATAAATTCTGCTAGAAAATGTATCCGGTTATTGTCACTTCATATTATTTATTTACAAGTTTATTTTTGGAGCACAGCTTACGCAACTTTGGTTGAACAAGTTCATGGGCTGGTTCTTGATCTTGTCTGTAGATAATTTGGCATCGTGTTATTTCTGAATGTCTGCTAAAAAGTGCTTGGCTGCTAAGTATAACACTTCAAAGGGGTAGATGAGCCTGGAATATAGTAACAGAGTATAGGATATTCCTTGCTTTGCTAGTTCTTTAGAAGCATTTTTACCTTGATAGGCTGTATCTCTCTTTTAACAGCTTAATTAACGAATAGTTTGCATACCATAAAATTCACTATTTTGGAAGTGTAAGTCAATCATTTTTAGTAAATTTACAGAGTGTGCCATCATCACCACTGATTTTAGAACATTTTCATCATTCCAGAAAGAAACCGTGAGCCTGTTCCTTCTCAAAGCGCTAGGCAAGTACTAATTGTTTTCTATCTCTTGATCTCTCTATATAACAACTGGACAGAGTTAAAGTTATCCAGTCTACCTTAACTATGATAATCAACATTCCTGGAAGTAGCAGATATCAAAATGTCTGTCCCTCACCTAGGATTAGCTTCCCTAAAGTTCAGAAGTACAGTTGTTGTAGCTGATTTTCCACTCTGCCTTGATGTTTAAAAAAAAAAAAAGAAAATTCCATTCCATTCTCAGAATTAAGTGTCTCCAATGTATGTTACAAGCCTGCCCATTTCCCTGATTTACTATCCTATCTATCATCTTTGTAGAGATGTGGGACCTAGTGGCAGTATAAAAACTTGCAATGATTTAACCAGCCTCTCTTCTACCTTATTTTGTTGGGATAATAGTTAACAAATGTGAAAGTTTTGGACAAGCAAATGATCTTCTTTTCAGTCTTCAAGAACATAAAAATACTTAACACATTTTGTAAATGCTTCTGAAATAGAAGCCCACAATACACCAGGTGCCCCTTATTTATAAGCATATTGGTACCTATCTGTTTTAGAGGGGAAAGTTTTTTACGGGTAAGTTAAGCTCTAAGACTCTAAATAAGGAAAAATGAAGATGCCGTGGTCTCTGACAAAACTTTGTGGGCATGAGATTTAATAATAGCCGAACTGGGTCTTGTTAATTTAAAGTGATATACTTGTGTTATTAATTTGATATGGTGGTTAGTTAGTAAGAGTAACTGTAGTTAGCTGGGGGAGATGGGTAACAGGGAGATACCTTTTTATTCTCTTTTTTCTATGAGAAAGGTAAGTTATTTTACTATTTTTTTTCTAAATTTATATTGATTTTTGCAAATTTTTTCACAAAAAAATTGAGAACCTTCTCTATTTGTGTATCATTTTTTAAAATCAATAAAATAAAAAAGATAATTTACAATTGATTTTCTCAATCATTTTCACTAACTATCACTGACTTTTTAACGTGTAGTGGCTCCAGAAGTGGTGGTGTGTGGATGAAAAATAGGGGCTTCCTGAAGTGAGATTTCCTCAGTTCCTATCCCAGCTAGCTGTGCCTCTTCCTACCTGCCTGATCTTGGCAATTCACTTTATCTCAGTTTTTTCCCTTTGAAATTGGCCAAGCAGTATTTCTTAGGGTTATTTTGTGGATTCAATTAGATAATGCACAAAGTATAGTAAACATTTACTGAGAGCTGTTTTTTGCTCCTATTCTTTTTCTACAATTTGCTTTTTTATTGACTTCATAGTGAGAACTCAATTTTCTTTTTTAAGGTCTGAGGAGGTTTTTGGGTCTAGTAAGTAACCTACCAGCTATTTCCTTTATGCTGTAATATTTAATCTATCTATGAAGATGGTACGGCTTTGTGTTTTCTTTTATTCCCTTCATTTTTTAAAAAAAAACTTTTTATTGCAGTAACACAAAGTTTCCCATTTTAATCACATTTGTGTAAAATTCAGTGGTATGATTTATACTCACAACATTGTGTTAACATCTTCAGCATCTTTTACTCCTCTTTTTGATCTCTTGAAGCAGTAACTACCCATCAAGCTATAATCCCCTCTTCCTCTACCCTTATAGTAACCTATAATCCAGCATCTGTCTCTATAAAGTTTGCTTCTTCTAGGCATTTCATATAAGCTAGATCATACAGTATTTATCCTTTTTGTATCTAATTTTTTTCTCTCAGTGTAATGTCCTCAAGTTTCATTCAGTTGTTGCATACCTCAAGATTTCATTCCTTTTTATGGCTGAATAATATTCGTGTTGTATATATAATGCCACATTTGCTTATTCACTCACTTATTGATGGACACATAGTTTGCTTCCACCTTTTGGCTATTCTGAATAATGCTTCCATAAATATTGGTGTACAAATATGTGTTTGAGTTGCTGCTTTCACTCCTTTAGGGTATATACCAAAAAGTGGGATTGCCAGGTGACATGGTGTTTTAGTTTGCTAAGCTGCTTAAAGCAGATCCATGAAATGGGTTGGCCTTTAACAATGGGAATGTATTAGCTTACAGTTTTGTGGCCTTGAGAATGTCCAAATCAAGGCAACATAAAGGTGATGCTTTCTTCCCAAATACCAGCTGCCAGCAATCGTTGGCTCCTCTGCCAATGGCAAGGCACATGGCAGCATCTGCTGGTCTCTCCCTTCCATTCCAGGTTTCATTGCTTTCAGTCTCTTGCTTTCATGGCCTTCTCTCTCTCTCTAAATGGAATGAATATATAAAGGACTCCAGCAAAAGTTGGACAAGACCCACCCTGGGTCATGCCTTAACTGGAGCAACCTAATCAAAAGAACTTATTTACAGTAAGTTTATACCTGCAGAAATGGATTAGCTTTAAGACCAGGCTTTACTGGGGTACATATAGTCCCAGACCACCCACCACATATGGTCATTCTATTTTTAATTTTCTGAGGAATTGCCAAACTGCTCTACGCAGTGGTTCCACCATTTAACAGTATACCAGCAATGTGAAAGTTTCCTAATTTCTCCTTGTCCTCACCAACATTTTTTCTTTTCTTTTCTTTTTGTAATTATTGTCATCCTAGTGGATGTGAAGTGGTATGTCATTGTGGTTTTGATTTGCATTTCCTTGATGTCATGATATTGAGTATTTTTTCATATGCTTATTAGCCATTTTATAACTTCTTTGGAAAAACGTCAATTCAAGTCCTTGTCCCATTTTTTAATTGGGTTGTTTCTCTTTTTGTTGTTGAGTTTAGGGGATTTAGGAGGTCTTAATATTAAACCTTTATTAGATATATGGTGTGCAGTTATTTTCTCCCCATCTGTAAGTTTGTCTTTTCACTTTCTTGATAGTGTTCTTTGATGTACAAAAGTTTTTTCATTTTTATGAAGTACATTTTACCTGTTTTTGGTTGCTCATGCTTTTGGTGTTATATCCAAGAAATCATATCAAATCCAAGGCTTATATAAATGTTCTCCCCTCCCAAGTTTTCTTCTAGGTGTTTTATAACACTCTTCATATATTTTCTGAACAATTCTTTATATTGATTAGAAGTTGTTTCAGTTTCCTGTGTTTCTCCAGAAATGCCAGGAAATGGGTTGGGTTAAACAATGGGAATTTATTAGCTTATAGTTTTAAGTCCAGGGAAATATCCAAATCAATGTATTATCAAGGCAATGCTTTTTCCCAAAGACCAGCTATTAGCAATCCTTGGCTTCTCTGGCATATGGTCAAGGCACGTGGCAGCATCTCCTTGTCTCTCCCTTCTCCTCCAGGTTTTGTTGATTTCAGCTTCTTGCTTTCATAGCTTTCTCACTCTTTGTCTGAATTTCCTTCTCTTAAGAATGAAATAGGATGGGCAGCAGTGGCTAAGTGGCAGAGTTCTTGCCTGCCATGCCTCAAGACCTGGGTTCGATTCCTGGAGCCTGCCCAAGCAAAAACAAAAACAAACAAACAAAAAATTACTCTAGTAAAAGGATTTAAGACCCAACCTGACTGAGGTGGGTCACACCTTAACTGAAGTCACCTCATCAAAAGGTCCTACTCACAATGGCTTCACACCCGCAGGAATGGATTAAATTTAAGAACATGTTTTTCGGGGGCACATACAGCGTCAAACCACCACAGAGGTTAAGGGCATTTTTATGTTGTTGAAGTGGTCAGGTATGTGTCCATATCTTAGAATTAGGCTTTCTAACTGGTTATTACTGGTTCTATAAGGAAACTATGTATGTTTAATTTGTAAATAGAACCTTGATCTTTCAGTTGAATCTTGGATTTTTGAGTTAGTCATTTCCAAATGTACTTTTCTGCTTTTCAATAATTGCTTGTCTGTTTTCTTTTTCTTATCTTGGATTTTTGGCTAGAACTTTTAAAACAATGTTAAATAATAGTGGTGACAAAATAAGACAAACACAATAATGTCTGCTAAGTGTTTTCTTGTAATTTTACAAAAAGATTCTAAAATTCATTTAGATGTTTAAAAGTAAAAATGGGAGTCACCGTAGAAGAATTGTACTGCTGGCGATCAGAGCATATATTGCATAGCCTAAATTGGGATATTGGCATTGAAAGGTCCTAACTTATATACTTCTTTCTGTTTCTACCTTTAAATATTTCCTATTCTTTTCCATTACCACCACCACCCCCATCAAGTAGTTGTTGAATTTTATCAAATTCTTTTTGCCTTCACTCAGGATGATCTTTTTTTCTTATCTCGTAATGCATTTCACTATAATCATTTCCTAATTTTAATTCTTCCTTGCATTTCTGATATAAACTTAGTTCTAAAAATGCTAACAAGACTATCTGTGTACTAAAATTTTACGATTTTTGCATTTGTTTTCTAAGAGGAAGTCTATAGAGATCTTTAGTTTTCTCATCTAGGTTAACTTCTAGTATTTTGCGGGGTAGGATGACTTTTTATCTGTTTTATGCTCTGGTATAGTATCCTAAACAAATGAACTAATGGAATTGTTCTTCATTGAGAGAAGCTGTTGTGGTTTTTGTCACTTTCCCAGACACTCACATTGAGGAAAGGATCACGATAGGAATGAGTATGTAGTCATTATTATCTTGATGACAAGCATTGAGTCCCAAGATTGGTTGACACATGATGAATGTACTTTGTATGTTTAATCTTCTTAATGAACTACCAAGGAAAATATCAGTCCTGGCACTAATGATGACAAATGGGCTTTATACTCATAGAATGCTCTTATTCCCAGGGGCACAAAGCTCTTCACCCTTAATTATTTCAGTCATCTGCAAAGTTGTCCCATGAGGTGGGTGGCTGAGTGCTTCCTCTTA
>PVIY010045659.1:0-18949 GCA_004026745.1 Myrmecophaga tridactyla | reverse complement strand
AATGCTTAGAGCCCTAACTTTAAAAGTTCATAGTGTTTAGGCATTTAGACATTGGCTTTCTTTCCTCCACATGTCTTAAAATAAAGTCAGACATACTATTATGTCACACAGACTTTTCATTTAAAGCTGATTATATTTCTTGCTATGCATATTGAAGTAAGGACCTTTCACATCCCATTACTATAGTCTGTCTAGTGATCTTACTCCTCCTTCTCCCTGCCTTGAAGTTAGATTTCCTAAACGAAAATATAAGAAAGCAAGATGGAGAATGAGTGGCACTGATAGCCAATATTACTAAGTTTTGATAAATGATTGTACATGAGTCATTGTTCCTAAAAACAACTGGTTCATATCACTTTTTCAAAAGAGAGATGAACAATATAAAAATGGTCAATATCTCTTCAATATTTTTGGTAAAATTTTCATGGGGTATAAACCCATATTGAACATATAATTGTTTTTCTAAGTAAAAATGAGACATATCGGAGTGTGCTTCTGAGTGAATGAAGATAAACCATAATGGATAAATGTAAAATTATATTTCACTGTTTTTACTTTAAAATTTCTTCAGTATGTCTATCAATAAAAAATGTAATGTTCTCTTTTAAAAAAAAAAAAAAAACTCAACTATAAGAAAATATACAACCCAATTACAAAACAGGCAAAAGATGTGAACAGACACCTCAGCAAACAAGATACACAGAAGGCAAACAAGCATATGGAAAGATGCTCAATATCACGTCATTAGGAAATTGCAAAAACAGTAAGATACCAATATGCATGTAACAAAACGGCTAAAATCCAAAACACTGACATCAAACACTAGTAAGGATGTGGAGAAACAGGAACTTGCATTCACTGCTGATGGGAACGCAAGATGGAACAGCCACTTTGAAAGACTATCTGGCAGTTTCTTACAAAGATAAATATACGCAGTCCAGCAATTGTGCGCCTTAAGTATTTACCCAAATTGAGTTGAAAACTTACGCACATGTAAAAACCTGCTCACAAATGTTTATAGAATATTTACTCATGAGTGCCAAAAGCTAGAAACAACCAAGGTGTCTTGTCAATAAGTAAACTGATGAACTATGGTACTTCTATACAAAAGAATATTATTCAGTGATAAGAAATGAGCTGTCAAAGTCCCCTTGGGGGAATGGTGAGAAAGAGGGAAAATTCAACTTCCCCAAGCGGAGAATTCTTGATATTCTCACAAGCAGTGGGGACAACCAAAGCAATAGGCTGAGCCCCCAATCTTGGGGTTTCTTCATATGAAACTTAACCTCACAAAGGATAGGCTAAGCCTACTTAAAATTGGGCCTAAGAGTCACTCCCAAGAGAACCTCTTTTGTTGCTCAGAAGTGGCCTCTCTCTCTCTCAGCCAACACGACAAGCAAACTCACTGCCCTCCCCTTCTCTACGTGGACATGACCCTCAGGGGTGTGGACCTCCCTGGCAAAATGGGACAGAAATCCTAGAATGTGCTGGAACTCAGCATCAAGGGATTGTGAAAACCTTCTCGACCAAAAGGGGGAAGAGAGAAATGAGACAAAATAAAGTGTCATCAGCAGAAAGATTCCAAACAGAGCCGAGAGGTTATCCTGGAGGTTATTCTTACGCATTAAATAGATATCACCTTTTTAGTTAAGGCATAACAGAGAGGCTGGAGGGAATGGCCTAAAACTGTAGAGGTGTGTTCCAGAAGTCATGTTTCATGAAGATGACTGTATAATGACATAGCTTTCACAATGTGACTGTGATTGTGAAAACCTTGTGTCTGATGCTTCTTTTATCTACCTTATCAACAGACGAGTAAAATATATGGATTAAAAATAAACAAATAATAGGGGGGACAAATGTTAAAATAAATTTAGTAGATTGAAATGCTAGTGATCAATGAAAGGGAGGGGTAAAGGGGTATGGTATGAATTTTTTTTCTGTTTTCTTTTTATTTATTTTT
The DNA here is from genome assembly GCA_004026745.1 of Myrmecophaga tridactyla. Lineage (NCBI taxonomy): Eukaryota > Metazoa > Chordata > Mammalia > Pilosa > Myrmecophagidae > Myrmecophaga > Myrmecophaga tridactyla. Next base: position 16,986 of record PVIY010045659.1, on the reverse strand, counting down.
CTGAATTGATGCAAATGTTCTAAGAAATGATCTTGATGATGAATATACAACTATGTGATAAAAAAAGAATATTCATATTGTATGTCGATTGGTTTTATTAATAAAAAATTTTTTTTAAATGAACTGTCATACTATGAAACAACATGAAGCAAACCTTAAATACATACAGCTACTGAAAGCCAACCTAAAAAAGCTACATGCTGTACGGCCTCTCTCTCTAAGCCAACTCAGCAGGTGAGCTCACTGCCCCCCTCCCCACTACATGAGACATGCATCCCAGGGTGTAACTCTCCCTGACAATGTGGGACAGAACTCTCCGGGGATGAGCCAGGACCTGGCATCAAAGGATTGAGAAAGCCCTTTTGACCAAAAGGGGGAAGAGAGAAATGAGACAAAACCGTCTCAGTGGCTGGGAGATTTCAAACAGAGTTGAGATGTTATCCTGGATGTTATTCTTATGCATTATATAGATAACCCTTTTTAGTTTTAGTACTGAAGTGGCTGGAGGTTAGCACCTGAAATTGTTGAGCTCTGTTCCAGTAGCCTTGATTCTTGAAGACAACTGTATGAAGATATAAGTTTTACAATGTGACTGTGATTGTGAGAACCTTGTGTCTGATGCTCCTTTTACCCAGGGTATATAGACAGATGAATAAAAAATTATGGATAAACAACAAATAAATAATAGGGGGAACAGGGGTAAAATAAACTAGAGAGATTGAAATACCAGTGATCAATGAGAGCAAGGTGTAAGAGTCATGGTATGCGTGAGTTTTTTCTTTATTCTTTTTATTTCTTTTCCTGGAGTGATGCAAACTTTCTAAAAATGATCATAGTGATAAATATACAACTAAGTGATGTTACTGTGAACCACTGATTGTACACCATGTACGGACTGTATAGGTGTGAAGATCTGCCAATAGAAATATTTTCTGAAAAAGCTATATACTGTGTATGACTCCAACTATATGACATTCTGGAAAAGGCAAAACCACAGGGCCATTTAGAAGACTGGAGGCTGCCAGGGCTCAGTAAGGAGGGGGAGAGGAATAAATAGGTGGAGTACAGAGAATACTATGAACAACTATACACCAACAAACTAGACAACTTAGATGAAATGGACAAATTCCTGGAGACACACAAACAAGCTACACTGACTCAGAAAAAAATAGAAGATCTCAACAAACCAATCACAAGTAAAGAGATTCAATCAGTCATCAAAAATTTTCCTACAAAGAAAAGCCCAGGGCCAGATGGCTTCACAGGGGAATTTTATCAAACATTCCAGAAAGAACTAACACTAATCCTGATCAAACTCTTCCAAAAAAAACTGAGGAAAAAGGAACTCTACCTAACTCATTTTATGAAGCTAATTATCATTTTGATACGAAAACCGGGTAAAGATGTTGTAAGAAAGGAAAACCACAGGCCAATCTCCCTAATGAACACAGATACAAAAATTCTCAATAAAATATTAGCAAATCGAATCCAACAGCACATTGAAAGAATTATATACCATGACCAAGTAGGATTATACGAGGAAATGCAAGGATGGTTCAACACAAGAAAATCAATTAATGTAATCACACCCATTAACAAACCAAAAGGGAAAAAAATCGCATGATCATCTCGACTGATGCTGAAAAAGCATTCGACAAAATTCAGCATCCTTTTCTGATAAAAACACTCCAAAAGACAGGAGTCAAATGTAACTACCTCAATGTGATAAAGGGAGTATATGAAAAACCGATAGCCAGCATCATACTCAATGGAGAGAGACTGGAAGCCTTCCCCCTAAGATCAGGTACAAGACAAGGATGCCCACTGTCAACACTACTATTCAACATTGTGCTAGAGGTTCTACATAGAGCAATCAGGCAGGACAAAGAAATAAAAGGCATCCAAATTTGAAAGGAAGAAGTAAAACTCTCTTCATTTGCAGAGGATATACTATACTTGGAAGATCCTAAGAAATCAACAGCAAAGTTACTTGAGCTAATAAACAGATTCAGCAAGGTAGGAGGATATAAAATTAATGTGCAAAAATCAGTAACATTTCTATACACAAGCAATGAGATAGCCAAGGAGTCAGATAAGGAAAAAAATCCATTCAAAATAGCAACTAAAAGAATCAAATATTTAGGAATGAACTTAACTAGGGACTTAAAGGACTTGTACACAGAAAACTATATAACATTGCTAAAAGAAATCAAAGCAGATCAAAAAAGGTGGAAAGACATTTCCTGTTCATGGATAGAAAGGCTAAATATAGTTAAGATGTCAATTTTTCCCAAACTTATCTACAAATTCAACACAATACCAATCAAAATTTCAACAACCTATTCTGAAGATTTGGAAAGCTAACTAACAAATTCATCTGGAAGGGAAAGAGACCCCAAATAGCTAAAAGCATCCTAAAAAACAAGAATGAAGTAGAAGGATTAACACTTTAAAACCTATTATAAATCCACAGTGGTCAAAACAGCATGGCACTGGCACAAAGACAGAAGCATTGACCAATGGAATCAAATTGAGAGTGCAGAAATAGACCACCAAATCTATGGTCAACTGATTTTTGACAAAGCCCCCAAATCCTCTGAAATCACGTATCAGACAAGGTTTGATTTCCTGTATATACAAAGAAATCATACAACTCAACAACAAAAGAGCAAACAATCCAATTATAAAATGGGCTAAAGAAATGAATAGGCATTTTTCTGAAGAGCAAATACAGATGGCTCAAAAGCACATAAAGAGATGCTCATTTTCATTGGCTATAAAGGAAAGGCAGATCAAGAAGACTACAAAGAATGGCGGCTATTAAACAAACAGGAAACTATAAATGTTGGAGAGGATGTCAAGAAACTGGGAAATTTATGCACTGCTTGTGGGAATGTATATGGTGCGGCCACTATGGAAGACTGCTTCGTAGTTCCTTAGGAAACTAAATATGCAGTTGCCCTGTGAACCAGCAATAGCACTACTTGGTATATACCCAGAAGAGCTGAAAGCAACAACACAAACAGACATTTGATTTGCACATCGATGTTCATAGCAGCATTATTCACAATCACCAAAAGATGGAAACAAATCAAATGCCCATCAACAGACGAGTGGATCAACAAAATGTGCTATATACACAGGATGCACTATTATGCAGCAGTAAGACAAAATGACGTCCTAAAGCACATGACAAGATGGATAAGCCTTGAGGACATAATGCTGAGCGAAATTAGCCAGACACAAAAGGACAGATACTGTATGATTCCACTTTTATGACCAGTAAAAAGGTATAATCAGAGGCTTATAATACAGAATATAGGGGACTTAGAGATACACTGAAGCTAGAGATGGCTGAACCGTTAGCTAATGAGGTTGGACTCCAATGTAAGAGAATAGACAGGAGCGAAGGTGATTTGCAAGTGGGTCTAGAAGTAATACTACCATATTGAAGATGAACAAGGTTGAAAAGGGTTGTATAGACCTACGTATCCCACTGACTCACACTAGAAATATGAATGAGTTCTCGTTAGAATTACTTCAAAGATGAGATTCTTGTATGAAGAGTGTTTAAGTTCAGGGTACAGGGGGAAAACTGCTATTGCATGCTATGAGCTATATTCAAAAGGAAACCAACAGCACTACAACAGCAACCGAAGAGGTAAATAACGGGGTAAGGGACAAGAGTTAAGAGGAGGTTTAGATTTCCTATTTTGTGAGTGTGTGTTTATTGGTTTTCTGTCTCTTGGGAACAATGAAATGATCTAAAATTGAGAATGTTGGTGGACTGTGGGCTTTGGACCCTCTACATGATGCCCGATGAATGCAGGTGACTGAAGGATGCACTGACGGAGAAGTGGATTGGAGAACGATGGTGTATACTTATGAACGACAGCTGTGCTGCTACAAAAAGGAACAATGTCCTGAGGCATGCAACCAGGTGAATGAACATGTGGGACATTTGGTGAAACAAAATAAACCAGAAACAAAAGAACAAGAACGGTATGCTCACCTTTAAAAAATGCTTATAAGAAAACAGGAGCCTAGACTGTAAGCTTTTAGAGCAGACACATTAAGTCCAGAGTGGTGATTATTATTTCTGGATTTTGAGAGGCTGTTTTATATATATAACCTGATATTTAGAGATAAGAACAAAGCTGAACAGGTTGGGGTTAAAGTAATTAAGAACATAAGGGTAAGGAAGACAGTGTCTATATTTTAGAACCACACATACTCTTTGAGACCAATGGAAGAAAGTTTTATTTGATCTGGAACTGAAATTTTCTTTAGCACATAGTCTAATTCAACCTATTTGTATAGTTTATTTGAACAACTGAAACACAGAAAGCACAGAATAAGAAAGAGGTCCTCTAATCTGTATGGATTATTGTAATGCCTGGAAACATCCTAGAGCATATTAAGCAGATAATCAAAAAGTATTGGCAAAGTACCCTGAGGGAGGGGAGAAAGAACATAGAACTATTAAACGTTACCATCAGGGAATCCCCTGATACTGTGTCAAACTTTAGGGACACCCAAATCAATAGGCCATGCCCTCAAACAGGAGGCTTACTCTTGTGAAGCTTATGTAGTTAGTGGAGAAGCTTAGACTACCTACAGGCCTGCCTAAGAGTTACCTCTGGAGGTCCTTTTTTTGTTGCTCAGATGTGGTCTCAGTCTCTCTAAGCACAACTCTGTAAGTGAAATCACTGCCCTCCCCCACTATATGAGGCATGTCATCCAGTGGTGAAAGTCTCCCTGGCAACATAGGAAAGGACTCCCAGAGATGAATCCAGACCTGGCACTGTGGGATCAACAATTCCATCCTGACCAAAGTGGGGGAACAGAAGTGTAATTAATAAAGTATCAGTGACAAAGAGAGTTCAAATAGAGTCGAGAGGCTACTCTGGAGTTCACTCTTACATAAGCTCCAGGTAGAACCTGCTACCTATCCTAACTTGCCAACCCCCAACCATGACCATTCCTAAAGAACACCTAGGGCAATATATAAGATTCCATCCAGGCACTAGGGCAACTTGTCAGAAACCTACAACCTCCAGATGGGTCCCTGGACCCGATAAATCCTGAAACCTACCTAGCCCAGCCTCTCCAGAACATCAGATAGTTCAATCTTCCTACCCCATATTAGTGAAAGACCCTTCCAAAATCAAAAATTTAGAATTGCCACAGCCCAAACAACCCCAAAGAGAGGGATGTAAAGATCAAAGGTGATGGTGGAATTATGTACAGAAGACAGGACTTAACAAACGAATATGAATGCAGCTAGAAGTAAAAACCTAAAATTGTGAAACTGGAACCCATGTCAAAGTCTGAAATATGTTCTACAACTAAAAAAAAAAAAAAAGAAACAAAGAAATATATACTCGTTACGAAAAGTATGGAAAATACAGAAATGTTTTTAGGAATTGATAATCATCATCCACCAAATCTCACTGTATGTATACTGAATAAAAAACTGAACACATAAAATTTATATACTATATCCTACTTTAGAATTCTAACAATCATTTCCCCTCGAAACCCTTCATAATTACTAACGATACATACAACATCATTATATGGTTAGATGTACCTAACCTAACCACTCCCTTATGCTGAAAATTAATTTTCAACTATTCTTTTTTGGAAATAATACTTCACTGAACATCTTTGATTAGAAAGCTTCCCCCCCCCCAAGGATTAACAACATATGATATATCCATACAATTGAGTGTTATTCAGGCATATAAAGGAATGAAACACTGATAACAACATGGATGAACCTAGAAAACATTATGCTATGCGAGAGAAGCCACACATGAAAGGCCACATATTTCCTACACTGCTGGTGGGAATGTAAAGTAGTACAGCTGCTTTGGAAAATGTTCCTCAAAATGTTAAGCAAGGAGTTACCATATAACCCAGCAATTTTGTTACTAGGTATATATGTCCATATAAAAGCTTATCCACAAATGTTCACTGCAGCAATACTGTGCAGTGATAATAGCCAAAATATAGAAACAACCTAAATGTCCATTAACTAATGAATGGATAAAATGTGCTATATCCATACAATGTAATAATTTCAGGCATTAAAAAAAATGAAGTACTGATACATGCTACAACATGGATGAACCTTGAAAATATGCAAAGTGAAAGAAAACGGCATAAAAGGTAACATATTGTATGACTCCTTTACATGAAATGTCAAAAACAGGCAAATCCCTAGAGATTAGTGGTTTCCTAGGACTAATGGGATGGGAAGTCACTGTTAACAGGTATAGTTTTCCTTTTAAGGGTAATGAAAATATTAAAATTAGATAGTTGTGACGATTGCACAACCCTGTGAACTAACTAAAAGCGTCTTAATTACACACTTTTAAAAGGGTGAATTTTTATGGTATGTGAACTGAAAAAGCTATTATTAAAAAAACAAAATACTTTCCTCCCCAAATTGGGGGGGGGGGTGGTTATTTCCTTAAAATATACTCTCAGAGGTGGAAATACTGCTTTTGCAAACCTACAGATTTATACTCTTACTCCAGAGATATGTTTAGTACCTGTGCCCCTGTACTAGAGTTTGCATTCACTAATTTTAGATTAGAGAAACTTGTTAACGTCTGCTTTAATTTTCATTTCTTTGATTATCATTAAAGTTGAATTTTTTTTTATATTTTAGTCATATCTTCCTTTTAAACAGACTTCATTATGCACACTATTGTTTACACTATATACAAATACTTCTATTTCTCAAATCAAAAGATCCACTCTCTTCCTCAGTAAGTAAATTAAAAGGACAGGACCCTACAACATGAGTCCACCTGAGTCACATATATTTCCACTTTCATTACTGCCATTCACTTCCAAGTTAAATGTTTTAGTGGCCCCTGCGATATTTTAAAACAATATGGTGTATAGAAAGGAAATGGCAATATATATTAATATTTTCTAAAAACTAAGCGCTTTATTTACGTGTTACCTCATTTAATCCTGACATGCCTTTTATGCCTACTTATCAGTAAAAGAAAATATAAATCACTTACAGTAAAAAACTTGCCTAAAATCATGGAGCAAATATATGGCAAAACCAGGGATCAAAGTTAAGTGAGCTTAATTCCAAAGCTGACATTCTTTCTGCTATTTACAGTGCTTCCCAAGTTCACTGATTCTAAATATCTGAAAGGCAAGACTTTGAATATGTCTGCCACTTCCTATCCACGTGATTAATTTCTGAGCTTCCTTACAGTTTGTATGTGCTACTTTTACAAAAACAAGGTCATTAGTCACAAAAGAGATATAAAAATGGGAAGCTAAAAATTCATTCTGAAGTAAAACTTTAAAATGTACAAGTTTTTTAAAGGATAAGATGAGTAGAAAAATCCTAACCATTTTTTAAAAAATTTATACCAAGATTCACTTTACCTTCCAACAAGCAGACCTTTTCATATCCATTCACAAACACAAAGACATAAAGTGGAAAATATTTTTTAAGAACTGACTGGCAATCTCTAGTTTAGATAACAAATTCATTATTTCTCAGTAGAAGAAGCCACATCAACTATGTTGCTTTTTTATTCTTTACCACATGAGAAATGTTTTCAGCAATATGTGCACCATCCAGGAAGCGACACAGTGAGGTAAGAGAAATGGCTACTTAAGCTGCTCAAGAAAAGAGAGGCCTGAGAGCTTGTGAGCAAATATAATACAACACAAGTCAAGAACAATAAACATAAAGCAAGAAGCCAGTTTCTACTCTACCCCATGTAATCCATATAACTGTGGTAGAGGAAAATTCATTTAAATTATCCTTGATTACCTTCATAAATTGCTACTTCATGTTATTTCTAAATTCTGAAATGCTGTGCGATGCATAACCTGGTATTCCCTGGAACTCTGGGTACCTTTGTGATACCTGTCTTAGGTGTCACAAAGTTGGAGTTCTTTAGCTCTGAAAGTCAGCACTGCTACATACAACTGTTAAAGGAACTGAAAAACAGACCAGGCTTCAATTAGAAGAACAAAGCCCATCTGGTTAGGACTAAGGTAAATCACAATACAGGGTAAATGATGAGAGTGTCCGTATTTTAGAACTTCATCTACTCTACGAGACCAAAGCAAGAGTTTTAGTTTTGTACAAAATTTAAATTTTCTGTAGCACACAATTCAACTCAACCTGTCTGGATAGTTCATTTAAACAATCCAAACCCATGAAGTCCAGAATGGGAACGAGGGCTTGTAGTTCTATATAGCTTAATATAATCTGAGATACATCCCAGAGTATGCTAGGGAGATAATTAAAAAGTATTGGCAAGGTCCCTTTACTGGAAAAAAATATGAAATTATTAAACTTTCCCACCTGGGAAACCCCTGATACTGTTTCTCAAACACTAGAGACTCTCAAGTTAACAGGTCTTTTGATCTTGAAGTTTGCTCTTACGTAACATTTCTGTAGCAGAGAAGCTATACCTACCTAACCTTGAGCAGTTAGAGGGGGATAACAGCAAAAGAGAGGAAATAAAATTACCACTTTCCTCAACCAAAAAGCAAAAATAAAAGAAATTGAATTTAGGCATGTTTATGTAAATCATTATGAAAAACAAATGAAAAAGTAATTAGATAACTATATACATAACTCAAACTTAATCAACTATGCTCTCTTCACACATAAAAGAACACCCTTCAATGGGCTTGGTTCTCAATAACAAAAGCAAAACATCCCCAAAGGCCTCAAGATCTTTGGTGCCTGCTTTAGAACTAAGTGTACAGCTAAACAACATATAAACACACACATCCAATTTTTACACGTTAAACAAAGCGAAAGGAATAATCATCACCTGTAAAGGGAACTCAACCTTGAAAAAGAAACAAGGTAAACGGAGGTAATTACCTTTAAACAAAAATAAGTAACTTTATTAGGTTAAACTATAAGAAACTGCCAAACGTAAAGCATTTTTCATCTATGGAAACAGAACATATATGAAACAGAGCTGATGAAGAACACCCAGCAATCTGGGGAAAAGGCACCTGCAGTATAAATCCTCCTACCAGGGCTAACTTCAAACTACTACCGTGATATCACCAGACACAGGGTTGCAAATCAGCGCCCAAACTCCAGCACACCACTAATTCTACCTAATACCCAGGGCTAAGTATCATCAGAGCAGTTTCCAAATTTTCTCACCCTTTTCTAAAACCAGCTTTTGGCTGAGTAATCCAGTTTCCTATTTCCCTGGGCTAGAAGAAATTCCATTATCACTTTAAAATACAGGGCACTAAAATGTATTCACAAGAAAGACTGGTACCTTGTTTCATTCATTCAGCACCCTTTTTTTACTAAATACCTATCTCGTGCTTGGTATTGCTCTAGATATTGTCAATGGCAAAGAACAAGGCAAAGGCGGTCCCTGCTCTCATAAGGCTTATAATCTATCTGGAGATACAATGCATAATAATAATAAAACACATAATGTCAAGGAGTGATAAACGCTATGAAGAAAACAGAACAGTGGTGGAGGACTATTTTCAAGCAAGTGCTGAGGATATGAAGACGTGTTATTGAAGCTGAGATCTAAAAAGTATGAAGGAGCCAGCCTTGAAAAGAACTGGGGAAGACCATTTCAGACACAGGAAACAACTAGCATAAAGCCCGTAAAGCAAAGACAAACTTGGTATGTTTGAGAAATTGAACAGAAGAATGTGTGGCTCGAGCGTAGTGGGCAAAGCTGGGAGTGCTCTGAGGTTGTCAGGACCTAACATCATAGAGCCTTGTGGATGAGGATAAAAAATTTGTATTTTATTCTGAGTAATAGTTTGATAAATGTGTTAATGAATAAATTAATGCGCCCTTTAATACATTATTTTAATGTTACTCCTTATGAATCTCACTTTTCTCAGTATGATAATTTCAGTTACTTTACAATTTATATAAAAGATTATGAAGTTAAAGTAGTTAAAGCATAGTATGGTATGAATTATGAATACAGCTGAAATAAACTAAGTGGAAGGGCTATAAACCAGTTCAGAAATAAGGACCATATTAATCCAAGTTGATTATTTTGTATTTGATATCTAACATATGAATTCCGGTAGGTCAATAAGATGGATCTGAAACTGTAGGCAAACATTTCCCAGGGGGTAATCCAAAATTATTTTTAGGTAATATGTAAATAAACTTTTTAAAAAATTATAATTTAAAAAAAAATTATAGGCTTTAATGTGAAAGAAAAAAATGAATCAAGTCTGATTCTATGGATATTACTGCTTAGGAGTTAAAGTAAAATACCAAGATTTAAAGTTTAAATTCCATTTGCATAAAACTATAAACATACACAAGCACACCAACAAACCCCTATAGCAATGAAAATTAAATCTGTGCTTATGGCCACAGAAGTCCATAACACAAAACAATGAGGACACAAACGACTGTATATTACACAAAAGTAGGGAAATGAATAATAAGTTTAGACTGTTTTATGGAGAGTAATTTGTATTTGCACAAACAAAATCACCCATTCAGGAACTTCTAAGCCACCTGTCTCAACAATTTAAAGGATTTTTTTTTAATGAACAGGAAATGAGACCTAAAAAAAGGTTTAAAAAACTCAGCAGAATGAAATACTGTAAATTTGCATATCATTAATTTCCGTTGCACACTCATTTCCCACCTAAATATCAGTTAAACTTCAGTTTGAAAAAATGCTTTAAGTATGTTCAAGCATTCTTCATTTAAGAGCACAAATATCCACATGCATATATATTACTCAAAGACATTGTTATAAGCAATAAATCAGACACAAAAGGACAAATATTATGATTCCATATAGGTGAAATGCATAGAATATGCAAATTCATGGAGAGAGAAAGCAGATTATGGGTTGGGGGAGCTGCGGCTGGGGAGCATAATGGAAGTTATTGCTTAATAGGTACTTTCTGTTTGGGGTGATGAAAAACTGTTGTGAATGGATGGTGGTACTAGTAGCACAACACTGTGCATGTAAGTAGTTCCACTGAACTGTACCTGTGAAAGTATGTTACCTCAAAAAAAAAAGTGTATAAAATATATATATACACATTAAGGGCAGGCAACAGTGGCTCAGTGGCAGAATTCTCGCCTGTCATGCAAGAGAAGCGGGTTCGATTCTTGGAGCCTGCCCATGCCAAAAGAAAAGGAAAAAAAAATTTATATATATATGTGTGTGTGTGTATATATATATATATATATATACACCACACACACACAGAAAATCTCTCCCTAAATCTATGAGATTTCTGTTTAAAATTTGCTCATACAAAAAAATAAGAAATGCTAAGTCAAATAAAATATTTTGATAATAGTGTTGGTTCCCAATCTCATTTGTGTGTATAGCCAGGATAAAAGAAAGAGATAATATAGTACAACCTGAAGTATCTAAGTCCTTGTAAACAGCCAACACGAAGAGTTCAAGGAACACAGCTTAAAAGAAATATGGGGCAAGCTTAAAATAGTTTTTTTTAAAGTGTGCCACCTTACTTTCAAATCAGGCTTTCCTTTACTTTTTTCCATCTGTGCCACCTCTGTTCATTCCTTTCCTACCTCCTCTGCCCCTTACCATTTTTACTATTTATTTTCACTTAGCATACACAAAGTTATTTGAAACTTACTTTTTCCTCTTATATCTAAATTTATTTTTCCTTAAGCTGTTACCAAGAACATAAGGAACAAAGTAAGCATTCTTTCGTTCAGCGAATATTTACCAAGTGCCCACCACGTGCCAGCCAAGGCTGTGAGAACTGGGGATTCTGCAGCGAATAAAACAAAGATCTCTCCGTAAAGGCACTGAGGAAAGCGCTGCTTGGCAGATTCAAGACACTTCCTCGAGGCCTATGTGGCTGGAGTGGAGACCAGCAGCACGTGTGGAACGTGACACTAGAGAGGCGGGAAGCACACCAGGCACTGTCTGTAAGATGCTGGTTTTTACTCCACATGACGTGGAAAGCCACTGAAGCATTCCGAGCATAGGAGAAAAGTAACTGGACTTCCATTTTTAAAGGATCCCCTTGGTGGTTGTGCTGAAAATTAAGAGCAGAAGCGGCAGGGAAACCACAAAGCAGAACACTGAAATAACGCAGGGAAGAGATGATTGCTGCTTAGAGTGGCAGCAGTTGAGGACAGCAAGTTGTGCTTACATTTCTTTTTAAAAGAGATCTTAAAGTAGATTAAGGACATGTTTTCACGGTGCAGTAAACTGAATTAGATGTGGGGATGTGAAAGAAAGAGGAGTCACGAATGACTACAAGGTTTTCAGCCACAGAATCAGAAGGATGGGCTGAAGTCTAATAAGGTAAGGTCGAAGGACAGGAACAATTAGGAGGTGGGGAAAGGGAGCATGGGAAGTGGGAGGATGAGGAGTTCAACTTGGGACATGTTAAATTTAGGATGCCTTTTAGAAATCTAACTGGAAATGGTGAGTAGGCAGTTGGTTATACAAGTCTGGAGGATAGGAAGGGGATCCATGCTGCAGATAAAGTTTTCAGTTTGAAATATATGATATTTCTAGCTAGAGCATAGGATGAAATCACCAGGGACTAAGAATAAATATAGGAGAGGTCTAAACATAGCAATAACCCTGGGGCATTACCTCCTTGTTTAGAAGTTGGGGCAACAAAAAGGAATCAGTAAGAGAAACTGAAAAGAAGCAGCAGTGTCCCAGAAGCAAAGTGAAGAAAGGTTTCAAAGAGAGAAATATCAACCATGTCAAATGTTGCTGCTGTTAACGTTGGGTGAGTTTAGTATGAGAACTGACTAGGGACTTTATCATCAACGAGGGCACAGGTAACCTCAACAAAGACAGCACCTACACAAACTCACTGCCCTCCCCCTCTCTACGTGGGACATGACTCCCAGGGATGTGGACTTTCCTGGCAACGTGGGACAGAAATCCTAGAATGAGCTGGGACTCAAAAACCTTCTCAACCAAAAGGGAGAAGAGAGAAATGAGACAAAAGAAAGTGTCAATGGGTGAGAGATTATCCTGGAGATTATTCTTATGCATTAAATAGATATCACCTGTTTAGTTAAGGTATAACGGAGAGGCTGGAGGGAAGTGCCTGAAAATGTAGAGCTGTGTTCCAGTAGCCATGTTTCTTGAAGATGATCGTATAATGACATAGCTTTTGCAATGTGACTGTGTGATTGTGAAAACCCTGTGTCTGATGCTCCTTTTATCCACCTTATCAACAGATGAGTAAAACATATGGATTAAAAACAAATAAATAATAGGGGGAACAAATGTTAAAATAAATTTAGTAGATTGAAATGCTGGTGATCAATGAAAGGAAGGGGTAAGGGGTATGGTATGTATGAATTTTTTTCTGTTTTCTTTTTATTTCTTTTTCTGAATTGATGCAAATGTTCTAAGAAATGATCATGATGGTGAATATACAACTATGTGATGATATTGTGAGTTACTGATCATATATCAAGAATGGAATAATCATATGGTTAGAATGTTTGTGTTTGTATATTGCTATGTTGAATAAAAAAAAAAAGAAGAAGAGCAACTACAGTAGAATGGAAGAAAAAACTACCTGGATGGAGTGGATCAAAGGAGTCAGAGTATGGGTAATCACAAATATCAATAACTTTTTTAGAGAGCAGCAGAAGAAAGACGTTAGGGGAGGGTTGGTTTGTTTAAGATGGGAGATATTTCAGCATAGCCAAATACCAACAGAAATAATCTGGTAGAAATGGGAAACACTGATGATGCAGCTGAATGCACTGATGATGCAGGAGAATGGAGATGAATACGTCCATAATGAGAGAAAGGACAAGAGTGGAGACGATGGGCACAGCACAGCAGAAAAGGCAGAGAGTAGAAGTACAGATACAAGCTGGCTGGCAGACATGGTAATGAGACATGCACAGGTGGTTTTCTTCTTACTGCTTTCGTTTTTAATATACAGGAAACAAGGTCATCAGATGAAAATGAAGAGTCATGTAGGGGAATGGGAGAGTGATTCAAGCAGGGAAATGCACTAGACTCATAGGACTTTGGGCAACGCCAAGGGCACTCCTCCAGTTCGTAGCCTCAGGTGATGCTCAACTGTCCAAGTGCAGGTCGGAATAGACGGAAAACTGGCTATAACCAGAGCTGGGGTTTTCGCCAGGTGAGAACAATGAAAGGAGCAGCGCTTCAAGAGATCTGAGAGTGTATGTAAGGAAGAAAGCATATAATAGATCATGGATTCAAAGCAGAGTAAATAGTCAACTGAGGATGAGGCAGAACGAGCCTTGGGACAGTAAAATGTGGCCACAACTGTAGGTTCCAGACAGACTGAAGTAACTGAGAGCAAGGTTTCTCGAGAGAAGGAGCTAGAAAGATAGGTGTTGAGGTCCTAGCGGGATGCTTGAAACTGAACTGCACCCTATGAAGTAACCTTAATAAATTATGGGCAGCTCCCATTAAAACGTTATAGAGGGCAATGCGATGGTGGCTCAGTGGCAGAGTTCTCACCTGCCACACCTGACACCCGGGTTCAATTCCCAGTGCCTCCCCATGCAAAAAAAAAAAAAAGTTATACAACTACCTTAAAAATGAAAACACTCTGTGAACAAAGTCAGCCGCAGAAGAGGGAACCTGGAAGTCTAGTTATCACAGAAATTGTAGCTGGAGGTTCCCACCCATGAAATCTCTAAGAAAATCATTCCCAGAACTCAAGAGTCCATTTTGAACAACCTGCCCAACGCAAAAGGCACCGGGAGCAGATCAAACCAGCCCCCAGCCCCTCTCTTCACTGAGCTGGACCCCAGAGAGGTGGGGACAGCATATTGGAGAAGAGCTGGAAGAATAAAAAGAGAAGCCTACTAGGACTTTTCTTGCAAAGCAGACTTATAGGTCTGAAGCAGTTCTGAGCTAAGAAAAAGTTCTACATTGTACAAGAGTTTGGATGATGATTATTATACTGAACTAAAATTTCTAATGACTAAAATAAGGCTATTATTGTCACAAGTGACAAGAAGACATTTAATATTATCTAAAAATGACTGGAAAAGCTATGTAATCTTCCTTCCGGAGGAAGGGACTCACTTAATCTATAGAGAGTGAGTGAAAGCACACTGAGAGAGAAGAAAATTGATTTCCACCTAAACCTTATCAAATACCATCATAAAACATATCAATTTGTTTCTCAAACATTCATAGGTTCCCACTATATACACTGTATAAAATATATATAATGCTGGATATAGCAAAATTCATTTTTGTTTATGAAGTAAAAAGTGAAAGCAGATTAGGTCAAAAGAAACAAACGCTAATTACAAAATTTAAATCACAAAAATTTCATTAAAAATCTTAGCATGATTTTCTAAGTAGATAAATGTCAATTTATCTTAAATGGATGACAACATCGTCATTTAATTACTTTCTAAGGTATCAAGATTGAACATGGAATTATCTACTCAATGCTTTTTAAAAAAAAGAGTGTGTTTTACTATAATCCACTTTGACTAAAATACAACAGGTATTTTACAGTGTCATGATAATGACAACTTATTACTAAATCATTTTGGACATTTCAGTTCAGAAACTCCCTTTAGATGGGGTCCCAGAGCAGCTTCAGCTAAATTCAGCTCTATTCATTATTTATTAGTGTTATAGAAAGGTTCAGGTATACTTACGTATTGAACTGAGGCATCAGGACGCATAAAGTTAATCAGTAATAAGCTAAATTCCAGGTAGTAAGAAAAAACAATCAGAAAAAGTCCTCACCTAACTAGAAAGTAAATATTAAAGATAAGCACGTGTTTCACTCAATCCTCTCAAGAAAGCACAGGGCACCCATTAATGCCCCCTCTGAGACAATCTAAAACATTATTAACATTTAACATTTAATAAAATGTTAAAATATTTATCTCATGAGAACTGAGATTAAGAACAGGGTAACAAATCAAAACAAATATCTGCATTTGCAACTGTGAAAAAAAAATCTTACAAAGCTTTCACAAAACATCTCAGCCTCGTCCTAAATTAGCAGATGAGAAACCTAATCATTTTCAAGATAAAGACAACTAGGACATAAAAATATAATAGCAACCTTCCTAGAGAATTAATGTGAGAAGTAAGATTTTTATAAAGCACTTTAGAAATGTTTTAAACAAATATTCATTGATAAACTCTCATGATTATACACGCAAATATGGGCACAGGTGCAATATGCCACATCAACATAATTCTTAATCACTTTATTAATTACATCTGATGAAAGAAACACTCTCTAAATCATTCTAAAAGGTCTTACAAAACAATGAACCCCCCTCCCATACTTCAATGAAAGGGAAGGTAACACCAACATTTCAAAACAATTTTAAGTCATAAAATGGACAATCCTAAATTTACTAAACCACAAAACATTATGAAATATTCCAAGGAAGAAATAATACTCTGAAAACAGCTATAGTTTCGTTTTTGTTTTTGCATGGGCAGGCATCAGGAATCGAACCGGGGTCTCTCACAGGCAGAGGAACTCAGTCACTGTGCCACCATCACCTGCCCAACAGCTATAGTATTTTTTTTTTTTTTAAATGGAAAAAATATGATATTTTATTCTAAGTAGTCTTAAAGAAATTGCTCTGTATAGGTAGCCATACATTCCACACTGGCTTCATACAATTATGTAGGTAAAATATACAAACTAATTATTAAATAAATACATGGATGTTTATTTCCTGTTTTTCCTGGTATGTTTCATGAAAAATGAACAGTCCCGACCTTCCTACTTAATGATCTGTGTATACTTCTTTTTTTTTTTTATACTTTTTTATTAATTAAAAAACTTAACAAAAGAACATTAATATATCATTCCATTCTACATATACAATCAGTAATTCTTAATATTATCATATAGTTGCATATTCATCATTTTTTAGAACATTTGCATCAATTTAGAGAAAGAAATAAAAAGACATCAGAAAAAGAAATAAAACGATAATAGAGAAAAAAAGATTATACA
>PVIY010045658.1:0-18957 GCA_004026745.1 Myrmecophaga tridactyla | reverse complement strand
CCTGGGAGTCATCTCCCACGTCGCCAGGGAGAATTTCACCCCTGGATGTCATGTCCCACGTAGTGGGGAGGGCAGTGATTTCACTTACAGAGTTGGGCTTAGAGAGAGTGGACCACATCTAACAACAAAAGAGGTCCTCCAGAAGTAGCTCTTAGGCATACTATTGGTTGGCAAAGCTTCTCTGCTACCTACATAAGCTCCACAAGAGTAAGCTTCAAGATCAAGAGCTTGGTATAAACATACAGATACTTCCTTCTTCAGTGGATCTGAGGTGGAGCGAGTGAACTTATATTTTTCTCTCTCTCTCTCTTTTTCTTTTTCTTTTTTTTCTTTCTCATTGGCAAGCACTGGGAATCGAACTCGGGTTTCCGGCATGGCAGGTGAGAATTCTGCCACTGAGCCACCTTTTCACTGCCCCTATATATTTTAACAAGGTTTTCAGTTGATATTTATGATCTGGAAAGTTTAAGAACACTGCCCAAAGCAACAAGTCTAGATATGTCCTCTCGAGAGTGAAAGCCCGGAGTACACAGCTCTTCCAGAAGTAAGGCAGCTTCCCTCCAGAAGCTCGTTTTTTTTTTTTTTGAGAGAGAGTTTTTTTTGTTGTTTGTTTGTTTGTTTGTTTTTTTGAGAGTTGCAGGTATGCACACTCAAGGTTACCCTCCCACTGCTCTATCATAAACATTTTCCCTGAGTTTTTGATGCCCTAATACAGGTAAATTATCACTTTTTTTTGAAAAAATAAAATCGCCAAACACATACAAAGTTCTTAAGCACATTTTAAAAAAGTAGTTGGTGAAGATAAATGCCTATCTAATTAAAACAGTTCATGTAAACAAGCTAAGGTATGGAAAAACCCAAGACACAGTGGATATCTTTCCTGTTAAATGATCACAACAGAATTGTTTTCCTTCGGGGGTGGCCTGCTGGGTTGTAAGAGGATCACCACCATTCAGGCACTTGTGATTCCCTAAAGCTGGGTTCTTATCACAAGCTGGGCCAAGCAGCATTTCCCTTGGATTTTTAATTGTGAGAGCATGGAAAGCAGATCTCTTGTCTGCTGAGAGACAAAACAGGAGATGTAAGTCTGGAACTCTGAGTTGCCATTCACAGAAACCAAGTTATAGTGGGAGGATATGAATCTGTCTCAGATTCTCTCTGAGATTTCTCTCCTAAAAAAGAGTCAAAGATAATAAATAGAAGGAGAGTGTTGTTGGCATTATGCATACTTTAGATCTAAACTAGTTGCCTAGTTGTGTTTGTATCATACAATCAGAAGCACACTGATTAGCACAATAAGTTGTCAAACATTTCAGATGCAAAACAAATAGTCCCTAGATAATCACTCCAAGTATAAAAAGTTTTCACAACAAAAAACAAAGATTTTAGGGCAAAATGGAGTTTCTTCACTATTAATATCTCATGAGTGCCAATTTTGGGAAAAATGTTTTCTTTTCATTTGAAAAGACTTAAAGAGTAAATTGCCTGAATACTGTCTATTGTTCTACTTGGTTACTGCCTAACATTGCTATTTCACAAGCATGATACAGCAAAATCAGGTCAGGATAAGAAAATTGTCGGGCAGAGGGTTCAACCTGAAGAAAATGCCAGATCACTCATTTCTTTGTAATTTCTAATATGTCTCTATTTTTGACATGACTGTAAAAATTTTTTCCATCTGCAATCATTCAGACTAACACTT
Source organism: Myrmecophaga tridactyla (assembly GCA_004026745.1). Taxonomy (NCBI): domain Eukaryota; kingdom Metazoa; phylum Chordata; class Mammalia; order Pilosa; family Myrmecophagidae; genus Myrmecophaga; species Myrmecophaga tridactyla. The sequence goes on along the minus strand of PVIY010045658.1, from coordinate 17,255 downwards.
CTCAAGAGATATTATTTTGTACAGAGTTTAAAATAAGCTACTTTTGTTTTGTTCAAATATCTTGGGAATCCATACAAGATCCATACTGGACTTTATTCTTTTTATAATAGTAAATTTTCATTGTTGGAAAGATAGTAAGAAATTGTCAGATGAGCTTTTATGAGTGAAAATTTCTGTTGACTTGGGAGAAGTTTGCTCAAAATAAAACTATTATGTAAAATTCAGACTCAGTTGTATTTGCAAAGAAGAACATATTAGAAATATAGCTATATTTTCATTTCATCGGTCTACACAGTAGACTGGTTTACATCGTATAAATGAAAGAAAAAAGTAAGCCATTTCTTATCCATATTCCTCTTTATTTTGATATTAATCTCTAATTTCTATTCTTTAGGACCCCTCATACCATAATTTGAGACATGTCCTGGTATGTCTACTTTCTGGTACAGCCACCTCTGATCTCATATTTGTAATTGTTGGTCTGAAGAAAGCTCAAGCTCAGGCCTTTTCTTCATTACACACAGGAAGGTTATGATGATTCTCAGCTCAAGTGAGTAAAACCTGAACATTTGCTAAAATCAGAAATGTTCAGTGTCTATATGGAAGATGGAAAATGGCAAAAACACACAGAGGTTTTTGTTTGTTTCTGATAAATTACTAAGGTAGAAAGCAAGCATTTAAAGAAAGGCTTTATCATGAAGGTTTGTCTTTAGCCTTTACTTTCCAGGAAGTGGTTATAGATCTATCTATCTATCTATCTATCTATCTATCTATCTATCTATCTATCTATCTACAGCCAAGGCATTATAAACAATGGGAACAGATTTAATTGGGACAAGTGGAAAACTTATTTGTAATACATTCAGTTCCCAAGGGAAATTAAAAGAATTCAGAACACATACCATGAGCATCTGGAAATTCTTGGTGGTACGTAGTTAGAGTTAACAAATGAATTAGTAAAACCTGAATATTTGCTCTTTACTAAGCTATCTCAAATAATGAAAGTAAAATGAGTTTTGCTTGCCTTCTACTTTGGACCCATCTATTGATTTTATTTAAATGTAGGCTGGATTTAACATAAACTTATGCCAAATAATAATATCTAATATTTATAACACACTTTGTGCTAGGTAATATTCTAGGGTTTAAGTTATATTAATTTATTTTATCTTCAAGACAGTTGCCTGAGGACAATGAGGCATAGAGAGTAAGTATCATAGGCAATGTTGCATAGCTAGTTATAGTGGAGCCAAGGAACAAACACAGGCAATCTGGGTTCAGAGCTTGCACTCTTACTTACCTATACTTATTTACTTAAATTTATTAATGTACTTACATCCAAAAATAAAAGGAATATAAGATCATTTAGAAAGACTCATGTGATGTACAACATGGTGAGGATGAATACAAGTCGGTAAGACTTCTGTTTCTAGTAATAATGCGCAAGGTAATTTGGATCAAAATTCTAAGAGCAACTAGTGAAACTGAAAAATAATGCTTAAAAGTCATCTATAGGAAGTCATCAAAGAGTCGATATGACCAAGATATGCAAGAAGACAGACGTCCAAAGATGTATGGGAATTTCTTTATCCAGAGGGGCTGAGTGAGAGCCTGAGAGACTTGACAGCCTTGAGAAGCTGGAGACAAGAATTAGAGTCCAAGGACCATGTAATGTAGGTGCCGTTAGCAAGGTTACACCCACAGAGTAATGTCAAATTGAAAATAGAAAGCCCATGCAAGGAATCAAAGTTCAGCTTTGTTTTAATTCCCGAATTGAATTAAGGTGAAATCAGAATGTCATACTCCCAAGTACCTTTCAGAAAACAAAACAAACAACAGCAACAAAAATTAAACAAAATCACTAATCCATCTTTGACCTCAAGTTATTTTCACAAATATTTCCTAAATATATTTGGTACAATAAAAATAAAATAACTGTGCAAACCTGGAGTCAAGACACATGAAAAAAAACTAGGTGTGTAAATTCGGGTTCAATCAGAGAACCAGAACTACTAGAGCATTTTATGCTATTGTGGGAGTAGATAAGTCGTCTCTAGCTCACATTGGAAAGGGAAGATGAATGTACTGTGGTAGAGAGCAAAACAAGCTGGAGTCCACAAGCAGAAAGACATCAATGGATCATAAGAATAATGCTATCAAACAACTTGATCAATTTGACATTTATGGAACATCCAAACATTAATAGAAAAATGCGTACAATTTTCAAGTATACATGAAGCGTTCCATCGAATAGTCCATCTGCTAGGTGATAAACCAAGTCTAATCAAAGTTTTTAAAAATTGAAATTATGCAGAATAAGTTCCTTGACAATAATTGAATTAAGAACCAATCCAGAAAAATATCTGGAAACCTCAAATAATTGGAAAATAAATATTTAAGAAGGAAAGAATATCAATCTTATTTAAATTCTTTCAGAAAACAGAAGAGGAGACATATGTGAAGCTGATCCTCCCTGAATTGTTCGTGAAGGGCCCCAGTATGCTGAACAATGAAAGTGTCATGTTTTGAAGATAGAGAGTATTTCCTAATGTCCCTCAGAAAGAGTAACTCTTCACATGTTAATGGGATTAAACTCAGAAGTTCGTGTTTACATTTCAGAGGGAGAGGAGAACCTGACCTATTAATTTACGTTCCAAAGAGATTTAAACTAAGGAACATCCTAGTCATTCACCAGAGATTTGTTTATGTGATTAGTATGTAGTTTGTATAAACTCCCAGATTCAATACTTTGGAATTCCTCCCTTGTGCGCAAAAGGTCCAACCTAAACCTCTGGCACTCACTGTGCTGTACTGAAGTGGTAGAATGGGATGTAGGGACCAACACGGTTATTACCTTAAGTAATAACAGACTACTTCTGGTCCAAAAACTCATCTTTGCTTTCAGGACAATGTAAATAATTATAGATATTAAATATTATCAAGAAAATCTTCCCAAATCATTTTTAGGCCAGCATTATCCTGATAATCAAACAACGACAACAAAAAGACATTACAAACAAACAAAAAAAAAGAACTGCAGATTAAATCCCCATGAAAATAAATAAAAGACCCTGAACAAAATATCAGCAAATAAAATCCAACAATAAATAAAAAGGATAATGCACCATAATTAAGTGGGGTTTGTTCCAGTAATGAGAAGTCATTTTGATATTCAAAAATCAACCTATTAACTGAAAAAAAGAATAAGACACAGGATCATTTCAATAGGTGCAGAAAAAACATTTCACAAAATTCAATACATTTTATGATAAAAATCCACAGCAAATAAGAAATGAAAGGGAACTTAGTTGAATAAAGAACTTCTATGGAAAATCTTCATCTACCATAGTAATGAAAGCCAGAATATGTCCTCGTTAAAAATAGAAATAAATGAAGATGTTGGTCTGTTCTCACAGCTTCTATTCAATATTTTACTGAAAGTCCTAATCAGTGAAATAAGGCAACAAGGGAAATAAGCAGTATGAAGATTGGTAAGGAAGAAACAAATTTTCTTCATTTGTAGATGACATGCTCTTCTGCATAAGAAATCTAATTTATCTATCAAAAAAAACTATTAGAATAATTGCATTTAGCAAGACAATAGAACATACGGTCAGCATAGAAAAATCAATATAGGAATAAATATGACAAAAGAGGTGCAGGGCATGTACAATAAAACTATGAAACAAGATCAAAGAAATGATTGAAGACCTGGGTATGTTGAGACCCACACCATGATCATTGGTTGGAAGACTGAATATTGCTAAGATGTCGATTTTCCATCTATTGACCGATAGATTGAACTCAATTTCAATCAAGATACCATCTAGCCACTTTATAAAAATTGATAAGCTGCTTCCAAGATTTATATGATATGCCAAGAACCTAAAACCAAACAATTTTGACTAAAGGAAGCAAAATTGGAAAAAATAAACTGCCAGATCTCAAGCTTTACTAATCAAGATAGGATGGCATAAAAACAGGCACATAGATCCCTGCAACAATATAGAGAGGCCCAAAATATAACTGCTTATATAGGTTCCATTGATTTTCAGTAAAGGTGCCTACATAATTCAATGGAGAATGGGTAGTTTTTCAACATATAGTACAGCAATGACTTGTTATTCATACAGAGAGAAATGGACCATAACTTTTGCCCCACTCCATATACAATAAACAAATTGAAATACATCATAGAGCTAATATAAAAAGCAAAACTGTAAAATTTTTAGAAGAAACATTGAAGAACACCTTTTGAAGAACACCACTGAAGAACATCAAAATTGGAACTGTAAAAAAAAAAAGGTGAAATGGTCTTTCTCAAATTATTTTTTCCCTTTGAAAGACACCTTGGACAAAATGAGAAGGAAAACCCATCTGGGAGAAAATATTGTAATACATATCAAAAAGAACATAAACATCCCAATTAAAGTGTTGAGAAAAGATCTGAACATACTAACGGCCGTAAGTCATCAAGAAATACAAATTAAACCCACAGAGATACTTCTAGATGCTTAATGGTGAAAATGCTTAAACACTGCTATATTACACAACTATTCAACTGTCAGATAGTTATTTAAGAAGAATGAGAAAATATTTATACCAAAAGTCTTGTACATGGCTGTTTGTAGAAGCTTTATTCAAAACAGCCCCAGCTTAGAAACAGCCCAGTGTCCATCAACAGGTGAAAGGATTACCAGTTCATGGCATATTCACACCATGCAATCTTATACCACAATTTTAAAAAAATGAACTGATACACACAACAACGTGAATGAATGTATTAGACACTATCTAAGGAAAAAAACAAACACAAAAGACCACATATTGTGTTTCCATTTATACTAAACTCTAGGAAAAGCTATCTTGTTCTGTGTTTAGAGAAAGCGTATCTATGGTTGTCTGTACGATGGGTAGTAGGGATAGAAAGACATCTGATAAGGTTATGAAAACATTTTATGTCTAGAGTGTGGTTATGTTTACAGTTTCATTCATTTGCCAATACTTGTCAAACTCCATAATTAACATGTATGAATTTTATTGTATGCAAATAATCCTTAAATAAAAGTGGAAAAAAGATATTGAGGCAAATAACCATCTGTGGTAGCTTAGCTCAGGTACAAAGCAATCAATCTTATTTTGAAACAAGACCAGTTTAAGTGCACAAACCAGGTTCCCAGTGGTATTTATTTCAAATGATGCACCTGCCTGAATTAAATATTAAAAGTCTCCCATCCAACCACATTAACCATTTGGCTTAAAAGTCTTGATATTATATTAACAAGGACACCAATTTTCTTACCTAGGCACATTTTTAAATTTTTTTAAATTTTTTTAGGGCCAGGCATTAAATGGGAGTTTAGTCAGTAATAATACATTAAATCATCTCTTCTATTTTGGGCCATTTTCTCTGCTTACTTTTTATTCTAATTTAGATCCTTCTCTAGATTACTTACTTCTCTTCCTATTAAAATTCCTTCGTTTTTTACTCCATCCCAAATAGAAGTTCTCAGTATGTCTTCCACCCTTTTAAAATTGTAATGAAAGGGTCCCCAAGAAATAATACAACTAATTAATATCCTTAGTCAGATTCTACTGCAGACAGTTCTGCAGATAAATGCAAATTAATTTTTTTCACTGCCTCACAATTTAAAATTAGCTCTGATATAATCAAATAAGCTCCCATGCAGACAGTTTTTATTGTTCAACTTCATTTTATTTCAATAAAATAACTCCATAAATAACACAAGAAGCCATTTAGTTATATTTCAATTCCTTGTGAAAAAAAATGTAATCTACTTCATTATTGAAAATGTGCAGATTTTACAAAATGAGGAAAAAAAAATAAAATGGTTTTTGATGGGCCGATTTAACCCTAAACTGCTTAAGGATTCAAAACAATTCATTTCAATTACTTCAAGCAATGAATAAAGACACACCTGCTGCTGTCTCCAGGCCAACACTAGTTAACAGATGTGAATTAACATTTGCTAGCATTGATTTCCCAATGGGAATCCTTACTTCACTTATTTTCATCTTCTTTACTAAATGAATCAGACTTTTTTCTGCATAATTGGTGAGCATTTCTTTCTATATTACGACTTTTTCAGTTCAACTATACAAATTCCCAGTACCAGCTAACTCTAAAATCTACGCTAATTTTAAAAAGCATTTGATTGCCAAATCCTTCTTTTAATTCAGAATAAGCTACTAAAATTGCATGCAATAATCCTGACCATTCAGTGGCCTAGGCTTTATAAAACCTAATGATATAGCTACTCAATAGGCACGTGCCTCTTTTTTACTTTTAAGCTTGTGTGGCAGTAAGAATCAGTTCATTGAATGATAACCTGAAATCACCATCTAATTCAACTGAGTATTGGGTTGCCTTTGAGGATAAACCAGTCTGATTTTAAATTCACTAATGATTGGTGGGGGAGGCGGGGGGGGAAGGTGCAAAATGTATTTAAAACTTTTATTTCTCTGCCACACAGGAGGAAGTGGAAGTATGCTGAGAAGCAATAAATAACGAAAAGGAGCAACTTAGAAATAAAACACTAAATATTGGAGATAGTACTTATCTCCAGGTGTGAGATTGTGGAAACATACAAAATGATTCTTCTTTCACCCTAGTTCAAAAAAAAAGTCTGTATCCTTCTAAGCCCATAGTTAGGTATTTCTAGGCCGTATATGAATCTAGATGCAAGATGATACAATTAACCTCAAATGCCACAATCTTTTAAAGAAAACACTGCCTTCATTTTTGAAAATAATTCCTCACACAATGTATCGATGTTTTTAAGAAATGACATTTCCTTGCACACAGTACACTGAGAGAAAAGTATGACTTAATGTCTCAGAGCAAAATAGAGACAAGGCTGCCACTTCACCAAAGGTGGAAATCAATTTTTCACTAAATCAGTTCTACATTATATGGTGAGGGAATGAATAGTTTAAACAAATCAAAGCCCTATAGAATAAGAAATGAAATGTGTCACGCAGGCAGTTTAAATTAATAATTCAACACAAAAAGGTACAAAGGTCAATCAATGTAGAGTTAATATTAATACTTTTGACAATTGCAAAATGATTTTGCTCAGTGCTTTAAACCATGTAGAGATCGACATTTTTAATCCATCAATTTATTTAGCAAACATTTTCAAGTATCTCTGATGTTTAAGACATTATGCTGGTTGCTGTGACGGGTAAATCTGTAACCCAGCCAACAGCACAGGCCTGCCATTTCTCATGCTCATTTGCGTATTACCAGTGATTCATGTTCTTGTGGTTATTTGAGCTTCAAGGACTTGCTTCTACAGAAATGTCACTATCACTGGATTCCATCTCCATGGAACTTCCCTTTTGTTTTTAGCTTCTCACTGTCTCAGATATAGAATGAAAACTCAAGGCATTAGACTTCATAAAAATTTGGCAAGATAGAGGGTTTTTATCTCACAATGAGGCTAACAACATATATATTGTCCAAATTTGCTTGTAAATGTCTTTTGGCAGCTCCTCCATGCTGAATATAATTTCCCACACCTTCACATTTTATTTCTTCTCTGTACTCTCATGTCAGCCGTCTTCCCAAACCAACTCCAAAATTATTATTTGTTTCTTATATGGTGCCCATTAGATATTCTTCTCAGGTCAACCCAGGCCCCAGGGTCTTATTTTCACAGCTCATGTCTTTTCTAAGTATCTTTCTAAAAAGTGATTTCTTTCATTCCCCTAAGAACCTTGGCGCTGGGGTAATTGTTCTTTTTTTATATCACTAATGAAAACTGAAAGAGATTTGGTTCATGCTGCAAAGACACTTCCATTTAATTATTATAAAAACCACAATTCTAAATATATTATCACAATAGCTCCTTTATTCTGTCTTTCCTTCAAGAGGAGAAAAATGTATATATCTGATCCTCAAGGGCATTCAATCTGTCAAGATCATTTGATAAGGGAGAGTAATTAAAATCTACCTGCTATAATGCATCTTCATCTCTTTCAATACATGCTATATCAATCAGTGTTAGGTCAAGGGAGCAGAGTCCCATGAGTTTTATAGGATAAAGGATTTCTTACGGGAATTAGATCATGTAGGTTAAGGTTTTAGTGAATTATTACGAGCAATAGAGAAAGAAGCCTTTCTGGTTTATAGCCCCTGATTCCCACACCTGTTAAGCTAAGGAGAGAAAGAGCACCACACATGGATATATGAAAAAAAGGCACTGTCATAAAAAACTTAATACATGGAATATTGTGGAAATCGGTATCAGGCAGAGGCTGGAAAGGTGACAAAGAGACAATTAGTGGAGGTTTGAAGAACAGTGAGACAACTGCTATTGGAGGTTAGAAGAAGTCAACTTATGTTTTGAATTAGGTAAACAATTGGCAAAACTCTCCCATTCATTAACTCAGAACATAGAAAACATACCAAATAAACTTACAGAATTGAATAAGGAGATTGCCAGGCTCAGTGTTGAAAGTAATCATTGGTTTCCATTAATTTCATATACTCATGTCCTGGAAAAGATCAATGAGCTAACGAGATAAATTTTCAGTGTGCAAGCAGATTGACTCAGGAATTGTAGTATTAGAAAATTAATATTTTCAGGCTCTTCAGAAGACCACATATTCTCAAATAAGAAGTGCACTCAGAGTAAAATTCAAATCAAAGCTGTGACCATGAGACCCCTATTAGAGAGCTCTAAAAGATTGAAGGTGGTACCAAGTAAGTACATATAAATCATAGAAGCATTGTCCCATAGCAACTTCACATATCAATCAAGAAGAGATCTGTGTTGAAAAATTTATAAATATGGTTCTTGAGGGCATAGACTGAATCCCAATTAGATTCATAGGAATCCCACAAACTTTAAAGGAATCTCCCTCTACTCGATGTAAAAGGGACAGAGACAGCTCCAACTAAAAGAGGCTGTGGGACATCTGTGGTGGCTGTAAACTATATCCACAAATTCTGATACTCTTCCCTTCAAGAGGTCTGGAGCCTAATTCTCCTCCCCTTGAGTGTAGACAGGACTTAGTGACTCACCTTTAACAAGCACTTTAAAACAGAAGCAATTATGTCCAATTTTGGAAACTAAGCCATAAAAGCCACTGAGGCTTCCTCCTTGTTCTTTTAGACTGCTTCCTCTAGGGGAAGTTAGCTGCCATGTCATCAGGATTTGGGAGTGACTTAGCTGGGAGGTTTTAGCTCAGGACTGCTTATCTGACAGTCAGGCTATCAGTGGGGGCCACAGTCATCTGAAGGCTTGACTGGGGCTGGAGGACCCACCTCCACAGTGGCTCACTCACAGGAAAAGGTAAATATATTTTCCATGGTAGGAGGAATGTAAACAATTGTTACTGGGGTCCATACTGTGGTGAATTAGAAGTTGCCCCAAATTCTTTGCCTCTCCTTTCATCGAGAGGTAGAATGGAAGTCCCTTCCTATATTTACTAGTTGATAGTTGTATGCTTCTTTATTGAAAAAAAATTCTGTTTAGGTAATTTATTTAAATATGATGTAAACCAGGGCTATGCAAAGTGTGATTCACACTTTCATTACTCTGGTCTTTTGTTTTTACTGACTGGTAATGAGGTATGTACATTGAAAATAAGTGCTTGGAACCTTTTCTAACAATCTGACGTTGCCACAACAACCAAACACATGGTAAGATCAACAAGTGTGGTTAAGCATTTATGTTGTGTTAAAAAGTATGTTCTGATGGTTCAGAAGCAGAGACCGGAAGTCATTTGAAGTAGTTATCAAGATTAAGGCGTTTGTGCCAAAAAGCAAATCAATGTACTGCTTCTTTCATCAAGAAAGTCTTGCAATGAAAAAATGTGAATTAAACAAAGCAATGTAATTATTGGCATGATAAAACTTGTGAATTATATTAACGCTAACATGATCAATTTGAAAATGCTGAAGTGGATCATAAAGAATTATTACTTGCTGAAGTACAATAGTGACTGAGAAGAAAAGTTTCACTGTGAATGTTTGAATTAACAAATAAATGCTTACTAGTTCATAAAAATAAAAAGAAAATGTCTCCAATTGTGGTTAAAGACATGTTTTTTTTCTGATATTCTTGGTACTTTTAATAATGGTAACACTTTCCCGCAAAGAAGGAATGCAAATTGTTTCTCAATGATAGATAAGGGCAGACTGAAACAGAAAACATAAATAAGAAGCTCGGAAGTAGAGAATTTCTAGAGATGTTATAAGTCTCTAACACATTTAACAATATTTATTAATGGTGTGGGTGATAATTTACACATCTGTGAAATGTTATCATCAATGTATTCGATAGCACATTTTGAATATTACTTTCCACTAAAATATGATTCATGCATAGGAAATTCATGGATACATGGATTCTATGAAGGATAATCTAACTATACCTTCACAAGAGAAATTGCTAGAACTAGCCACTGGGTGAAGGACTGAAGAATAATTTTGAAACACAACACCACCTGCATAATTTTGAATAAAAATTTTAAATGAGTATCCTGAGTTTTCTGAAGTTGCTTTAAAAGCACTTCTACCACTCTTGTGCTATTAAAACAAAGTGTAGAAAGTTTTAGATATTCATCATACCCTGTACTAGTAATTACTGGAAGCTTCCTTCTGGTCAATAGAATGACACTAATGGTTGGTAATGGATGACAAGAGTACAGGATTACACTGCTGGAAATTTTAGGGTTTCTTGGAGGTTGTCCTCTCATCTAGCAAAGTCCAGGATGTTTCTATAGATCTGGGCAGAGTAAAGGCATACTGCCAGTCAGAAGTCCAGGGCCACACCAGGCAGCCCGTAAGACACCATGTTCATCATGTTCAGAATGGTTGCAAAGGAAATTTTAGTATTTTCTCTAAAAAATATGAAGCTTGGGCAGTGAAGCTAATACTCTGTATATTCACAGAGGTTATATTTTCAAGTACTCCCCAGATATATTTAGCAATGAGTTTGTCCTTGAAGAATTTTTTTAAGTTATTTCTGCCAAGATCCCTCAGGGTTGGATGACCATGCCATTGCTTGACCAGTTTCCTAATGAATGCTCTTCTGTGACATCTCAAAGAATCAGGTACCAGCTCTGTAACGTGCCCCCAAGTGTCAGCTAACCGAGTAGCAGAGCCTCTGTTTGTCCAGGGTCCAGCTGGAGCTTTTGCATTCACTGGATTATTTTAGTCTTCTCTCTTCACTGTTCTTTCTCCTCTCACCTCTCTTGCATCTATTCCTGTCCCTCACTTTCCCATACCCCCTCATCACATTTTCTTAGTGAAAAGAGATAAAACAGCATGGGAGAGGAAAGGAAACAAGCTGTACATTCTAAGACAGATTTGTCAAGGTACACACAAACTGCCCTCTTGGTTTCAAAAAAGCCTGTGGGGGCTGAACTTACTAGCCTTCATAGAAAATTCTATTCCAGATCCCCACTATACTCTTGTATCAGACCTTGTTGACAACCCATTTTTTTTTAAGAACCTCTCTGTCCCCGAACATTTGCACACCACTCCTATCTTAAATGCATCTTTCCTTGATGTTACAAACTATGCAAGCTTTTGCCCTAGTTCTGCCCTACATTTCATACTCAGAATTCTTGAAAGATCAGTCTCTTCCCCCAGCCTTTGATTCCTCTCTAAGCAATAAAAACTTAATCCCTCGCAATCTGGTTTCCACCTCCACAATTGCTAAAACTGCATTTTCAAATATCACCAAATGCAACAGCTGGTCCCAAATCCCAACATAAAACTCTGTCTTCTCTCAGCTTCATTAATACCACACTGTCTTCTCATCCTATTCCAAGACTGCTGATCTCCTTCTCTTCCCCAGCTCTACTTCCTCCTCTAAATTCCTCTACATATATGTCCCCAAATTTTAATCATCCCCATCTCCTCTTTTTTTTCAGTTTTTCCTTTGATAATTTCAAAGCCTGTGAAGATTTTAATCAAGTTCTCTATAGTCAAGACTCCTACATATATTTCCCCAGCCCTGCTCACCCCTCCCCAAGCCCCAGACATGCATTTATGGCCCCCAAATAGGAATCTCTCCAGTGGTATTTCAAATTCAGTGTAGCACACAGTTCTTCACTTCTCCTCTGTCAATATCCTCTTTCCCACCTTAAACACATATTCTTCTAACTTCTTTGTTAATGAAATTCAGCCTGCCTTTTTTTTCATTAAAAGTACATTTATTGTTTGCTTTAAAAGACAACAAAGAGCATGCTTTTAATAATTATGTCTCACCCCTTTCTGCTACTAAATCCTATGGATTTGACTTCTGATACAACTTCTGGAGGTTGCAACTTTCCAGGGCTTCTGTCATCCCCACCCGCTGATACAGGTCTCTCTTACTCAACCTAAGGAATTCTTTTGATGCATCAATAGTGACACCATTACCTCATTGCTCCTCTTAAAGGCCCAATCCAACCACATTACACCCCTGCTCAAAAAAACTTTTATGTCTGTATTTTGTGAGTATTCCAAGTAACTTATATGGTTTTATCTTCTCTTCCTGACATAATTTCTTATTCTCTGAACGTGGCATAGACCTTCCGTCCATTTGCTTATTCTGTTTATTCTGCCTATAATTCTATCTAAACTCCACCTAGCAGAGCTCATTCATCCTTCAAGGTCATCTCAAAGGCTCCTTGAAGCTTTTTTTTTACTTTCCTCACTTAAAGTCACCTTGCCTTCTCTGAGTTAGTTGTGCCTCTTAGCTTTTCTATCTTGAACTTACTGGTATTTTTAATGTGTCGTTTGTGTTTGCTTAACCTTCTTCAATCTACAAAGAACCTGCCATAAGTTACCTCATCTTGATTTAGTAAAATCAGTTGACTGCTTCACCACTAAATAGTGGTATGAATGAGTAGGGCAAGCAAAATTCTCTATAAAGCAGTGTCAAGAGCAAACTGTGAATCTACATGCCATGCTGTTTTCTCCTCACCTATAACAGCTACATCTCACTCTCCACTCCCCATTGAATAGTCAATCTAAGAAGCCTATTCTGTAATAAAAACCCACAAACAGCTGAAATTTAAATTTAATGAAATTGATTTTGATGTTGAGAAATTGCTATCTTAAGTGAAATTCTGTAAACGCCCACTTGCAATCCAATGTACCTAGAACCCAGGACCTGCCAGTAGACAGTTTTGTATGTCCCATCTAAATGTTTTAGATTTGAGTTTAAATATCATTAGAGCAGGCTTAACCACTCTAAACACTTTCCAATACCATTCTTGTCTCCCACTCACTCATGCTTTGGTTTATACCTAGCCCCCTCCAGTTCTTTAAGTTATCTGTACTGCCCCAATAGTCATGTGATTTTTTTTAATCTTTCATCTATGACTACATGTAAGGTAAAATATCAGAAAGTCCCAGAGTAATACTTTTCAAAACATGCACTAAATGAAATAAAAAAAGAAAAAGAAAGAGAACAGGAAGCTGAAAGAAGTTTCACATTCCTTAGAAGAAAATATTGGAGAACTCAAAAATATCAGTATCCCAGCTTCAATGCCCCTTCTTCATGAGGGACTTTCTCTCTCCCTCATTTGTATCCTGATAACACTTAGTATGTATCTCTAACAAGAAAAAAAGATACTTAACTTCTGAGCTTCAGTTTCCTTATCTACAAGATGTTTTAACAATTGTACTTAATTCATTGGGTTTTCAAGATTAAGGGTGATATGTAAATAAAATGCCTGGTACACAGAAGAAGGATTAAGGTATTAATTATAAGTGTGCTTTACTTTCTTTTCAATGAGATAGCAAATTTCTTGAGCATGCAGGCTTTATTTGTCAAATTCTGGTTCACTCTAATGTGCCTAGTACTCTCTCTTGGAGCATTATTGGCTAATGAATTTGTGAGGATGGAAAGGAGTAATATATTAGAATTACCTAGAGAGCTTATCAAAATACATAGGGCAATCCCAGCCTCAGATGTGCTGATCCAGTCAATCAGGGTTAAATCTGATATTATTCAAATATTTCCCAGGTGATAATTATAACTGTCCTTGGTGGGGAACTTTTAACTGAATCCATCAGTTGGATTGATCTGATTCTCAAGCAGAGACATCTTTAATTCTAACCTTCTAGCTTTGCTTTTGATTATATTCTCATCCCTTTTCTCTTGGGTTTTCAGTTCCAGATTACTTCCTTGTAAAATAACAAAGCAATCTGTGCCTAGATTAGGTATAGTTTCCAAAGGGGACACTCCTGAAGTACTTTTCTCCAAAACACAGGAGCATATTCCCATCAATCTCATTGACTACCAGACATTGTAAACAAAGGAAAAAAAAAAAAAAAACTTATTGATGATCCAATGAAACCCAGTCATTTTCTAAGTGTATCACTAGGAGACAGAAAGCAAGGTAATTTGAACAAGGAAGGTTTAATATAGTTATTAACAGTATCAGGATTAATTACTAAGGTGGAAAATAGAAAGCCACAAGAAAAGAACAAATCTGGAAGAGACATCCATCGGCCTCCCTCTCAGGGCTGGAGTTCAGACAACATAGGAAAGGGTGCAGTTGTGGCCCACTGAGTAATAGGGACGTTTGCTGAGTTATAACCAGGTGGCTGCAGCTGGAAACCCACTGTTTCAGTTTGCTAATGCAAACACTGATGTGCAAATGTCCATTCATGTCCCCACACTCTGTTCCTCCAGATATGTACTGAGCAATGGGGTTCCAAGATCTTATGGCAAACCTGCCCCTAGGCTCCTATGAACCACCACACTGCCCTCCAAAGAGCTGCACCACTCAGTTTCCCTCCTGGCAGTATATGGGTACACCTCTTTCTCCACCTTTTCTCAAGCGTTGTTTCTCTGTGTTCATTTTTAAACAGTTTTATTCACACATCATACAATCCAACCTAAGTATATAGACATGACTTCAGCACCATAATCTATATGAAGACATTTCCTTTTCTTCCACAAAGAATCCATATCCCTCCCCCATGCCCCTTGCCTGCTGACATTTAGTTTTGGCATATTTCCATTGTTATATTCAGTGGACGCATACTACAAAGTTACTATTAACTATAGACCCTAGCTTGCATTGACTATACTTTTTCCTGTATACCATCCATTTTTAACACCTTGCAATGTTGACATACACTTGTTCTCCCTCATGCAAAAACATTTTTATTTGTACATTTAATCACCATCATTGTCCACTCTAGGCATTCCTAAGTTATACTGTCTCAGTTTTTGCCATCTATCTTTCCTTCTGATTTCATATGTTCCCCCAACCCTTACTCACACTCAGCTTCATTCAGTGTACATATATTATTGTGCTACAAATCTGTTTTCCTTCAACACCAAATATTCACTCTCTACCCTATTTCTATCTCCTGATAACCTGTGTTCTTTTTTTAAAAAATATGGAACGCTTCACGAATTTGCGTGTAATCCTTGCGCAGGGGCCATGCTTATCTCCTCTGTATTGTTCCAATTCTAGTATATGTGCTGCCGAAGTGAGCACATAATCTGTGTTCTTAACTTCAACTCTCAAAGGACACTTATTAATGTTAGTTCATATTAGTGGGACCATGCTGTATTTTTCCTTTTGTTTCTGGCTAATTTCACTCAGCATAATGTCCTCAAGTTTCAGCCACATTGCTTCATGCTTCATGACTTTATTCTGTTTTACAGCTGCTTAATATTCCATCATATGTATACACCACAGCTTGTTTAGCCACTTATCCTTTGATGGACATTTGGGCTGTTTCCATCTCTTGGTAATCATAAATAATGCTACTATAAACATTGGTGTGCAAATGTCCATTTGTATCCTTGCTTCAGTTCCTCAATATATTCCTAGTGAGGGACTGCTGGATCAAATAGCAATTCTATACTTAGCTTCCTGAAGAACCACCAAACTGCCAGGTGTACCATTTTACATTTCAACTAACAGTGGATAAGTGTGGCTCTTTCTCCACATCCTCTCCAGCACTGGCCATTTTCTGTTTTTTTTTTATAATGGTCATTATAGTGGGTGTCAAATGATATCTTGATTTGGTTTTAATTTGCATTTTCTAATAGCCAGTGAAGTTGAACATCTTTTCCTGTGCCTTTTAGCCATTTGTATTCCCTCTCCTGAGACGTGTCTGTTCATGTCTTTTGTCCATTTTTTTTAATTGGGTTGTCTTTTTATTGTTGAGTTGAAGAATCTTTTTGAGTTGAAGAATCTTTTTATACATTCTGGATACTAAACACTTATATGGTATGTGGTTTCTAAATATTGTCTCCCATTGTGTAGGCTGCCTTTTACTTCCCTGACAAAGTTCTTTGATGCACAAAGGTGTTTAACTTTGAAGATTTCCCATTTATCTATTTCTTTCTTCAATGCTAGTACCTTGGTATAAGGGCTAAGAAACTGCTTCCTATTAGAAGATTTATAAGATATTTCCCTATATTTTCTTCAAAAAGTTTTATGGTTTTAGCTCAAAAGTTTAGTTTTTTGATCCATTTTGAATTAACTTTTGTATAGGTTGTGAGATATGGATCCTATTTCATTATTTTGCATATGGATATCCAGTTCTTCAAATACCTTTTATCATAGAGGCTACTTTGTCCCAGGTGAGTTGACTTGACTGCCTTATCAAAGATCAGTTGTTCATAGATGAGAGCGTCTATATCTGAATGTATAATTCGATGCCATTGGTCAGTATATCAGTCTTTATGCCAGTACCATGCTATTTTGACCACTGTAGCTTGATAGTATACCTGCTTTAAAGTCAGGTAGTGTGAATCCTCACACTCCATTTTTCTTTCTCAAGATATTTTTAGTTATTTGGGGCACCCTGCCCTTCAAAATAAATTTGGTTATTGCTTTTACTTTTTCAGCAAAATAAGTTTTGGGGATTTTAATTGATATTTCATTGAATTTATAAATCAATTTGGGTAGAATTGACATCTTAACTATATTTCCAATCCATGAACATGGTATGTCCTTCCATTTATTTAGGTCTTCAATGATTTCTTTTAGCAATTTCTTGTAGGTTTTTGTGTATAGGTCTTTTGTATCCATAGTTAAATATATTCCTAAATATTTTATTCTTTTGGTTGCTATTATAAATGGAATTTTTTTTCTTGATTTCCTCCTTAGATTGCTCATCACTGGTGTATAGAAACAGCACTGATTTGGGGGTGTTGATCTTGTACCCTGCCACTTTTATTGAATCCTTTTATTAGTTCTAGAAGCTTTGCTGTAGATTTTTCAGGACTTTCAATTTATAGTTTCATATAATCTGC
>PVIY010045657.1:0-18947 GCA_004026745.1 Myrmecophaga tridactyla | reverse complement strand
AAAAAAAAAAAAAGAAATTATTGAATAGTATACTTAAAATGGGTAGACTTTCTTGTGTAAGTTATATAACAATAAAATTGACTTTTTTAATTGAAAAAGAAAATCTTAACAAACTAGGGAATCAATCATCTCTTCTTACTTTGTGAAAGTAATACACTAGAACTTTCTAGGAAGTTTATACCTAGTGGAAAATCAGTCGGTGTTTTCCCTTTATAATCAGGAACATGGAAAGGACATTTAGCCCTGTTTCAGTTTAACTCAGTGCTACTATAAGGGGAAAAATGTGTAAGGCCGGAAGAGAAGAGATAAAACTGATTATATGCAGATAATATGATTTTCGATTAGAAAAGCCAATAGAATGAAGAGTTAAGCACCAGCAATTGCCCTGAAACTAAAACCAGATAAAGACATCAAAGAGGAAATTATAAGCCAGTATCCCTTATGAATACAGACTTAAAAGTCTTCCACAAAATACTAGCAAAACTAATCTAGCAGCATTAAAAGGATTATACCTCTTGACCATGCAAAACTTATCCCAGGTATCTTGAGAGCGGTTTAGCATAAGAAAATCAATCAATGTAATACACCACATTAATGCAATAAAGGGAAGAAAGCCACACAATCATCTCAACTGACAGAAGAAAGGCATTTGAAAAAATCCAGAATCTCTTCCTGATAAAAACTCTCAGAAAACTAGTAGTGGGGGAGAGGGGAGGTCCTTTCAACATGATAAAAGGCATATATGAAGGACCTACAGCTAACACCATATTCAATACTCAAAGACTGAAAGCTTTCCCCTTAAGATCAGGATAAAGACAAGACTCCTGCTTTCACCACTGCAATTCAATATTGCTTTGGAAGGTCTAGCCCAAGCAATTAGGCAAGAAAAAGAAATAAAATGCATCCAAATTGGACAGGAAGAAATAAAACTGCCTCTATGCACAGATGACATGGCCCTATATATAGAAAATCTTGAAAAATCCACAAGAAAGCTATTAGAGCTAATAAACAAATTCAGCAAAGTGACAGGGTATGTGATTAACATGTACAAATCAACTGTGTTTTTATATAGCAGCAAGGAATGATCCGAAAAGGAAATCAAGAAATAATTCCATTATAATAGCATCTAAAAGGATCAAATATCTAGAAATAGATTTAACCAAGGATGTGAAAAACTCATACCCTGAAAACATTGAAGAGAACAATTAAAGGAGTCCTAAATAAATGGAAAGACATCCTGTGTTCATGGACTGAAAGATTTAATATTGTTAGAATGTCAACACCACCTAAAACGATCTACAGATTCAATGCAATCCCTATCAACATTCCAGCAGCTTTTTTTTTTCCAGAAATGAAAAAGTCAATTTTTAAATACATTTAGAATTGCAGGGGGTCCTGAATAGCTAAGATGATCTAAGAACAAAGTTAGCGTGTTGGGGAGAATGTGGAGAAATTGCAATCCTTATTCACTACTGGTGGGGATGTAAACCAGTGCAGCAGCTGTGGAAAACAGTTTGATGGTGCCTCAAAAAGTTAAAAAGGAATGAAGTTCTGACATATGCTACAATGTGGATGAACTTTGAAAACAGTATGCTAATTGAAATAAGCCAAACACAGAAAGGACATACTACTTACATGAAATAAGCAAGTTTGCAGATTAGCAGAGAGCTGATTAGACATTACAGGATTAGGAATTGGGAATTATTGCTTAAAGGGTAATGTTCATGTTCTATGATGAAAAATTTGAAAATGGATAGTGTTGATGGTAGCACATTTTAAATGTAACTAATGACTCTGGACACACTTAAATGTGGTTAAAATGGCAAACATTATATATACACGTTACCTTAGTGAAACATTAAAACATTTAAAAAGTCTAACTGGAGAACATTTTTTTCCCAGTGGCACAGATTCATTGCTAACTGAGGAAGGAAAATGTACCTTCACAATGCCAAGATCTGGTGGGCAGCGTCTCGATCGGGTGGTTTAAAGTAGCATCACTGGCCTCAGTGGCAGAACACCTGGCATGGCACACCTCTTGATGGGGTGGGAGAGGAGAACCTATTAAAAAAAAAGAAAGACTTAAGCAAATTTGCTACTTAAAAAATCAATAACATTTCTTTACACCACCCACATTCAATTTGAAATAAAATGGAAAAAAAAACAACACATATTCATAAAAGGAACCAAAACCTCCAAAACACCTAGCTAGGAATGAAGTTAACTGAGATTGCAGAAGACTGCATGGATTTAAGAAAGGGAAAACATTAGAACTACTAGAGGATAATTTTGGAGAACATCCAAATATCTTTAAAGACCTTGGAGCAGGGAAAGAAAATTAAATTAGACACAAAATGAGCAAATCATGAAAGAAGAACCATGAATAAATTTGGAAACATTATAATTAAGAAGTGCTGTTCATTCAAATATTCCATAGAAGGAGTGAAAAAACAAGCTACAAATTGGGAGAAGATATTTACAGTGTTTAGGTGCTCAGACACAGCGCTGTGAATGAAACCATGAAAAGTTGAAAAAAACTTTTTGAAGAAAAAGGCAACTATCTGCTGAAGAAAATACTATGCACTACTTATTTCACCATTGTGTATTTTCCCCTCCATTATTGCTAATAAAATTGGACTCTATAAGCCTGTGTGTTTCTTGTATTGGTAAATAATTGAATTCCAAAATATCAATCCTGGTTCGTCTGGGCAAGACATACTTTTTCTGGATACTTGTAACTGCCTCAGAACATGCTTATCTCTATCAACACAAATCCATGCAGGAACATACCATTTGGAAAAGAAAAATGTTAAGATGTTAGTAATTGTTGGTATGGACTGCAAAATTAACTTCCAGAAGAAATCTGTAGTTGAGTGGTTGTCCAATTTGATGATTTTTTTGGCCTTTTTTGGCCTGGTAATACAAAAACCTAAATTTTTAAAAGGATTTTTTTATGCCTGTAAACTTTATATTTTAGGATTACTTTGCCTAACCAGAACAGACTGGGGCAGGAGTACTTTTTCTTTTTTGGACGTTCCTTTTTCATGCACCCCTATATTTGGGGGGGGGGGTGCAGCCATTAGGGAGCCTATCTTTTTCTACTGTTTTTTTTTTATCTTGCCCTGATTTCTCTTGGCCTCTCTCCCACTCTGAGTTCCACCCTCCACCTTCTCTATTCTTGGCATATTTCTCTCCATTTTGAAGAGAAGCACTTTTTTTTTTTCTAATTTTCTTCCTTCTTTCCTTCTTTTCTTCCTTCTTTTTTGGCTTGCCCCTTCTTTCTCTCTTCTCCTTCATTCCTTTCTTTCTTATTTTTCCTGTATGTTTGTTTTGCCTGTTTTTATCTCTCTCCTTCCTACTTTCTTGCACTTTTTTCCCCCCACCTCACCACGTCTCTTCTGGCTGAACCATTATTTTGAGGGGGAAGTCCTGTCTTTTTTTTGTCTGGGGGAGGGAGGGTGTTGCTTCCTGTTTATTATTTTTGACCATGAGTTATGTACAAGAGCGTTACTGTGTTTCCATGAGTGGAGTTTATAACTGCTGAATTACCAACCCCAACCTGAAGATCGATGCCCAGAGGAATGGATGAATGCATGCTGGTGTATTCACACAAGGACAGTTCTTAACTGGCTCTTCCTGTGCCCTGTCGGGAGAGGTAGTGCAGAAAAAAGCCGACCACTAGTTTCGACCTCCCCTGTGCAGTACAGTGAGCCACTACAGAAAGCTGTTTTTTATCCCTAGCACGTGTGGACACATCAAAAGCCCTAGAGGAGCTGCTAGAATTGCTTTGAAGTTCATAATTGCCCCATTCACCAGCCCTGTAGCCTTGAGCTAGTGACATAGCCTGTATTTGCCTCAGTTTCCTCATTTGCAAAGTGGTATGGTTTCCCAGCATGTATATGAGGAGCACGTGCGTTTGGAGCAGTATATGGTAAAACCTGTATAAATGCTTAAGTAGAATAAAACTAGCAAGTCAGACTTGGAGAGGCAGATCGCAAATCTTTCCCAAGATGTAATGTGTGCCTGGCCCCTTGAAATGTTTTCAAATATTAATCCGTTCAATTATCATTATTCTCCATGAGGGAGGTACAGGATGGGGCAACGGGGAGATGAAGTGCCATCTTTGAGACTGTGCTGTGCCCTATCCCAGAGGACCAAGGATGAGCACATGCTGCATGGAATAGGGGTTTTCTGAATTGGGCTCCAACGTTAACAAAAGAGTGTGCCAGCCCTCCTGCTTGCTTGCTCTGTGACCTTGGACCTGGCGTTTCCTCTCAATATATAGCAGAGAGTTTTAATCATAACCCTTTAAAAGATATTTAATGGTCAAATCATATTAGGCCGAAAAATGACTTAGCACAAGCCCTGTCATCTAGTATATGATCATTAAAATGAGATCTCCAGATTGGTTAAGCTTGTATTCAAGGACTTCATCTCAGTAGAGATCAGAGTCCCCATTTCCCAAGGAAGAACACCAAGGACCTGAGAAAGCATAACACAATGAGCAAGGGGAAGCTCTGGAATTCGAAGACGGGATTGGGTTTGCCCTCAGAGGATAGCTTCCAAGCAAAGTCTATAACCATAGCCCAAGTTGATGAAACCCATGAATTGTCAATATAGACGCCTCACCTGAATCACACCAAGTCCCGCACTCAGTAACCTGGTTTCAACTTCCTCACGTGTCTTTCCTTTGGACACCATCCCGCTGGCTTACCTTTAGGAAGATCCTCTGAGTTCGCCATCTTTCACTCTTGGTCTTTTCAGGTGTTCAGATCCCGTGGCAAGAACTGGCAGGCGGTGGCATCAGCTCTTAAATACACTCTGCGGGAGCCACGCCTGGTTCAGCCCTCTCCACCTTCTTCTTCCCCACCCACCATCTGATCCCTCGTTCCCCAGGGACCTGGAGTCTCTCCTAATTCTGTTGTTTGTCTACCGTTTGTTGAGCCTGTTGTCACCCTCGCTAACCAAAGTGGGGACCACATCCCAGCTGCATCCACGGCACCTGGACTGTGCTAGTGTCTCATCCCACCCCAGAGCTGACCGCCTGAACCCACGTTTTAAGGGGATTCACGTGTGCAGTAGAGGTAGCTGTACACTGCTCTAACCAATGCTGTAACGCAGTGCGTCTCGAGACTAAGTTATTTCGTCCACTCAACGATGTTCTTTTACAGATGCAGAAACAGGAAAAAAGAACAGAAACAAATGGTGTTTAATGGACCTGCCCGACGTCCTACTACTAAGTGGCAGAGGTAGTTAGGAAACCTGCACTTTGACCCATGAGCTGCTCTCGCCCCTCTGTCCGGTGGAGAGCCAGGGTGCCCACAAGTCAGAAACCAGACAATGATTTAGGGGATAATAACATTGAGAGAGGTAAACATGATAAGATAAACAGGGCAAATGTACTATCCTCAATTGTAACAAACCACATGGACGCACGGTGGCGTGCAGTGGTAATCCTGTATGTTATGCTAGATTGTTTTGTAAATACACAACTTTTCTTCAAAAAAAAAAAAAGATAAAGAGGGGAAAGCTACTTTAGAAATGGTGCTGCTCGCCAGTCCATCCGATGGTCCTCTACCTAGATAACTTCCTACCTTTTGTCTTGGGTTTTGTGTCTTGGACCACAAAGCATCCCATCAATGAAATAACATCTTGGCCCCCTTTCTCCCTTCCCCAAGCTCCTGATAATCTGCACTCTACTTTCTGTCTCTATTAATTTTCCTATTCCAGATATTGCCTATAGTGGTATCCTATGATGTTTGCCCTTTTGTCTCTGGATTATTTCATTCAACATGATATTTTCAAGGTCCATCCATGTTGTAGCATGTATCAGAACTTCATGCCTTTTTATGGCCAAATAATAGTCCATCGTATGGGGCCAATTTCATTCCTTTGCATGGGGATATTTAGTTTTCTTAGCACTATTTGTTGAAGAGACTATTCTTTCCCCATTCAGTGGCCTTGGTCTCCTCCTGTTTGGGGAGTCCCACTAAATTTTTTAAAATTAAATGGGCTCAGTGTTTCTTGAAGATGATTGTCTAATGATACAGCTTTCACAATGTGACTGTGTGATTGTGAAAACGTTGTGTCTGATGCTCCTTTTATCTACTTTGTCAACAGACAAGTAGAACATATGGAATAAAAATAAATAATAGGGGGAACAAATGTTAAAATAAATTTAGTTTAAAATGCTAGCGATCAATGAAAGCGAGGGGTAAGGGGTATGGTATGTATAAATTTTTTTTCTGTTTCCATTTTATTTCTTTTTCTGAATAGATGCAAATGTTCTAAGAAATGATCATGATGATGAATATGCAACTATGTGATGACATTGTGAATTACTGATTATATATGTAGAATGGACTGATCAAAATAGGAATGTTTGTGTTTTCTTGGCATTAAAAAAAAATTAAAAATTAAAAAAAAAACAATTGACAAAGAGAAAAAATTAATTGGGCTCAGAAATGCCTGTCCAAGACTGAAAAAGCACAACTCAAGGTTAAGCTTGCAGTTTGAGGGCCAGCACGGAAGTCGTGAATGAACAAAACTTCTGAGTCTTAGTTTTGGTTTTTGATCTTGGTTGAAAATAAACGCCTGGGGCTCCACCCCAGGGTCAATCAATTTGATTCTCTGTGGGTGTGGTCCAAGTACAAGGATTTGTAAGGTGGTTCTAGTGCACAGGTAGGGCTGGAGACTTCGAGCTCAGTCACTATCATTGGAAGGATCAAGTTGGAGTCTTGAGGAGTTCCAGGCTTTGCTGTGCAGTTGTCCTGAGTGCCTGGACGATTGTGAGAGCTTCATTCCTTAACCAACACTGCCAGCCCACCCAGGAGAGCAGTCCCACAGTGGCCGCCCACCACTCCCAAAATAACAGTGGGATTAATCTTATCGTTGCCGTATTAGAGACCACTCTGTCTAATCTTATTTTATTTCTAAAAGCCTTAGAAATCTCTCATTTAGTTCTAAAAGCCTTAAAATTTCCTGCCACACTCTTCCTGTAAGCCATGTGCCCATGCCCATTGGAATCAGTGGTTTAATCTCAGCAATCCCACTGGCATTCAACCCTGCTCTCTGAATTATTCCTCAGCCTTTTGTTATAAAATGCTCACAGATACAGCTTTCCCTCTGGTGTGAGTGGTGTGTGCTCGTACATGGACACGCCACTGACCGAGGAGAGGCATCACCTGCGCCTCAGTGTTTCAATCTAATGACCTTTGTTCTTTCTCATCCTTAAATACAGATGACTTCAATCACATGCCCTTGGTCTGTACCATCTACTCTCCTATGACCACAACTTTCCTACCAGGGGCGATTTTGTCCTCCAGTGGACATTTGGTAATATCTGGGGACATTTTTGATTGTCACAACTGGGGCGGCATGCTTCTGGTTATCAGTGGGGAGAAGCCAAGGGGGTGCTGGACACCCTACAATGCACAGGAGAGCTCCCACCACAAAGATGTTGTAGTGACGAGGTTGAAAAACCCTGCTTTCGACTGTACCAGCCACTGCCTTTACTTGTTGAGGTCCTCTACCACCCCCCGTTTTAATGCAATTTTATTGAGATATACATTTCCATACCATATGATCATCCAATTGTACAATTAGCGGTTCACACTCTCATCATATACCTCTACCACCTCTTGATTACCCTCTTAAATGTTGAACACTGGAATGTTCTTCAACCAGAGTGTCACACGCCTCCCTCTCTCACTTCATCCAAGTCTCTGCTACAATGCCACCTCCTCAAAATGAAAATCAACATAAAACCAAAAAAGACAGGACAACCAAACCAAACCTGAGCATCTTACCTTAAAAAGCGTCCATCACTGTCTATCCTTTTGCACCGACTTATTTTTCTTCAGTTTATTTATGAGTACTTGGCATGTCACTGTATATCTTTCGAGTGTCTGTTTCTTCTACTAGGATGTAACATCCCTAAAATCAGAGTTTCTTTTGATCACTAATGAATTCATTTATTTATTCAATAAATACTAACTGACTGACTGCTAAACACCAGGGATCTAGAAGACACAAACCAACCTACAGGAGTTTCTAGTCTCAGGAGATCAAATCTTATTTTGGGTAACATGAAAACCATTGAATTGTTTTAAGCCTGTGACGTGATTCGAGCAATCATGTAGTTAACTCATTCATTCACTCTTTAGTATTTTACTGAGCAACTAATATCCAGTTCCTGGGGATACAGGAATGAAAGAGAGTGAGTCCCTGCCCTCCTGGAGGCCCCCCCCCACACACACACACACTGCTGGAGGGGTACTCTAACATGTGTGTAAATACATGCACACACAGATAAATGGTTTTAGATATTGACCAATGCTGCAAAGAGAACAAAGCAGTATAAAGTGAGGGAACGTGCCTAGTAGTGAGTGTTCAGTCAGGGGAATATTCTAACGATGCTGGCTGAGGCAGTCCCTTCACAGAGGAGAACCTAATGTTGAGAAGGTTTACATTCGAAGTCCTAATCTTCCCCAAATTATTGGAACCCAAAAGATTAACCCACTTGGAAAGTCTGGAGGATGGGATGCTATGAAAGGTTATCACTTTTGGGTGGGGACCAGAGCAAGTTTACAGCAAGTTCAGGACTGCAGGCATGAGCTCTGTAATGCTTGGGACATATAGCCCAGCAGTTCGAAAATGGCTAATGATATCTGTGGTAATGAGTCTGCTCTGAAGAGTCCTTGGCTGGCCCCTATTATAGAATCACAGTTCTGGAATGAAACCATACCCCCTGCAACAGAGAACTGCCGGGATTTCCCTGGAGAACGGGAGAAGAAGGGGCGCTGTGCAGGATTAAGAAATGATAGACACAAGAAATTAGTTAAGTGGGGTCAGGGGACTCAAGCTCATCAGGAGCAAGAGTCCCGGATAAACTGTCATCCACATATTTACTGTGTTCTTTCATAAGAACAGCTTTAGGGAGTATAATCAAAGAAAGATTATTTTTGAATATCTGTCATGCCTGCAAAGCTACAAAGTTTGGTTCCCAGCTCCTTGTCCCAGGAACCATTTATTTCTTATCAGAAGGTTCTCTAGTCAGGTCTCTTCAGGCTCTTGAGTCAGTGTCCTCGAGAACATTTGCTTCTGTAGCCTGCTACATCAGCAGGGCATGGCATGCCTATGCCCCATGCCCTCGGCTGTCAGCCAACCACTCGAGCCCTCAGAGAGCCGTCTCCAACATCTCCCCCTTTTTATTTTGTAGTGCTAGCATGACAGAGGTCAAGGCAGCAGTCCTTAATTTGGATTCACGTTGCTTTCTTTGGAAGCATTTCTACACTATGCATAAAAGACAAAAGAGAAGAATTAACATTACTATTAAGCTAATAGTAAATCCTTCTAATGTTTTCAGCCCCGTTAGTGGATTTAGAGATTGCAGCCCTTGAGCAATCCCATTCATAATATCAGTGCCTTCTAATAATTTTGGAACATTCTTTTGCATTTGTATTATTCTTGCTTGAATTCATTAATATTTAGAGGTAAATTATCTTGATGCCCTAATAAATGTCTTTTAATTTTTTCCCACTTATGTTCACTTTCATTATACAAGTATAGAGAGATACAGAAAGATGTGATATTCCAATCACACAAAAAGTGCTGTTGCATTTTAAATGACTGAATTTCATCTAACATAATTACAGTTTGTTCTAAGTTATCTGTACTTAGATTAATTTCCTTATCTATTTTATCCTGTGGAGTCCATACTTTACTTGCATTTTCTTGCCATTTTTGCACATAATGTGCAGTTTGAATTTCTTGTGTTAAAGCCACTCCAGCTGCTGCAGCTGCAGTAGTGAAGGCTATGATTCCCAAGATTACCATAATTAAAGTGCCAATAAACCTTTTGGTGCATTTAAGCGCATATTGTAAAGTCCTGAGTAAAACGTGTATATCAGGTGAAGATACCCACAGTCAAGTTTGGCTACACTCGACCCAAGAAGTATGGGAAACCATACTCCAAGGTGCCTTCTTAAAAGGAAAAAAGTCTAATTTTTAGAAATAGAAGAATTAAGACAGGTAAATAATTGACAATCAGAACATTGTATTTCTGATGAGGATGAATTAAAAGCAATTGTGTCTGCTAAAATAACATAAGGATTGATCACACAAGCTTGATTATAGCCAGTTTAATTAATTTTAAGTTTAAGAGAATAGATTGAATTTCTTAAAGAGTAATTTCCTTTCCAAATATGAATAGGAGCTAAACTGATGGCCAGTTTCCAAATTGCCGTTTGTCAAGGACCTGAGTTAACAAAAGGAAATGGGGCTACCATTCCCATCCCATGCCACATGATTTTATTTGTAGCATTGGTATAAATCTCAGTAGAATAATTATTCAGAGTAAACCAAGGCAATTTAACCAAACACTTTGAATCAGAACTAAATTCTGAATTGGATACCCCTTAGGGGGCAATCCCTTACAATTCCATAGGAACCATTAGTGAATACTGACTTTTGTTCAGCATGGCATTGCTCCCATTGAATATTCTCTGGCTCAGGTGTCCATGTATTTGAATTTTTACATAAAGGCAGCTTGTTAGGAACAGGCTCAGAAATTGATTTTTCTTTATAGGCAAAGCTCATTCCGGAAAGCAAATGCAATTTAGCTAGAGAATTATTTTCCTTAGGAGGATAACCTAGCCATCTCTGAAGTTCTAATTTCAAACAATGTGTATTATCATGGCTTGAGAGACATAAAGGAAAGCCCTGAAATGCCATCGTAGAGATATTAAATTTTTCTCCTTCCTCCTTTTAGAAGTAAGGAAGACAAGAATCAACTGGTCCGAGAAGACAAGTTGAATCATTAATATAAACAGCTACAGAATTATCTTGTGATGTGACAGGTCTTAACAGTGAAGGATTGGGTACATAGGCTCAATAAGTATAATTTTCAGCCTTCGTTATAGGTATATTTAATACAGTTGCAAAGATAACAAGCAACATCAATGTATTTAAGTGCTTACTAAAGTGTAAGACAAGGTGACTTATGGATAGTTCAACCATGGTTCCAAAGTAAGGAACAAATTAAGTATATTTCTTTCCTTGCCTGACTCCTTAAGTGTTTCCTTAGCTTCCTGTGCTAGCTTTTTATTTGCCCCCATGAAGGTGGCTTAGGTTGTTGGGTGCGGGGCATTGCCACATGTTGTTTTTTTCAAACTCAGCTTCTCCGTTTCTTCCACAGGTGGTTTGACCTTGTCCAGACTTCTCTTTTGTGGTTTTCTGCTCATATCGTGGCTTGATTCTCCTGGAAGGGATCCAGAACAATGGCTGTCCATCACCTGCAGAAATACAAGCATATCCTTTTCCCCACACTTTCACCCATCCAGGCTCCCATTTATTTGTATCTAAATCTTTCCACCAAATAGGTTGTTCTAAAAATTGTTCATGTAATACCTTTGACCAATGTTGTTCTGCGGCTGTCTCAGAAACTTCCCCTCTAATATTGAAAACATTTAATGTTGTTATAGCTTGGCTATACTGATTTCTAGGAGTAGGAGAGAATATCTCCCCATTTCCCCCTTTTTGTTTTTGAAATTGCATTTTGAGTGGTTGATGAACTCTTTCTATAGGAGCTTGACCTTGCGGGTTATATGGGATTCCTGTCACATGCTTTATGTTCTATAATTGAAAAAATGATTGAACTTTTCCAGATATATAGGCTGGTCCATTATTTGTTTTTATTTGTGAAGGAATTCCCATATGTCCAAAACCTTCCAGAAAATGGGCAATGGCATGTTTAGCTGTTTCTCCACTTAAAGGAGAAGCTCCAATGTAGCCAGAATAAGTATCAATGGAAACATGAACATAAGCCAATTTTCCAAACAAGGAGACACATGTAACATCAGTGTGCCAGATTTCATTTGGTTGCAAACCCCGTGGATTCACTCCGCATGTGAATGGTGTAGAATGTAAGGGACCACAAGTTGGACAACATTGAATAATTGGTTGAGCCTGAGCACGAGTTAAATGAAATTTTTGTTGTAAACCTTTAGAATTGCAAATATGCCATTTGGAAGCTTCCAGATCCCCCTCTAGTTGGGCTTGTTGAATTCCCAATGAGCCTGTTGGTCCTTTAGACACTGCAACTGTATATCATGGTGGACGTTCATTTGTTGCATTGTCGGGAAGGGGAAAAGGAGGAGGATGCTGAGTATATTCTGGTTGTTCAAAATAAATTCCTTTACGGAATAATTTTTTTTATCTGCAGAGGGTAAATAAGGAAATTCCTCAGAATGAAATGAAGTGGACTTTTCCTCCTTTTCATCTGCGGCATCAGCTGGCCCATCACTTTCATTTTCTGAACTACTATGTGGAAGTGATTGTAATACAGCTGTAATTAAATTACACAAAGACCAAATAGAAGCAGGAATATCTTCCCCTTGTCTGTAAACCTTTTACAATTCTTTTATCACTTGATGCTGTTGTTTAAGTTCTAAGGTTCCTCTTTCTGGCAACCAGTGACAATATTTCTGAATAATGCAAAATAACTCTGTGAGTTTATCCTTTTTTTACTTTCACCCCATTTGCCTTTAACAAAATATATAACAAGGTTTTATATTCAGCATGCAAAGAAGAATATTGCCCCATTGTAGCCCTGATTAAAACATTCCCAGCCCAAAACTTTTACCAAGTTCTTGGAGTCTAGACTCTCCCTCCTTCTGCGTCCTAGCGACATGACAAAAATCCTCTCCAATCTCTTGGAGCCTTTCCCTCTTCTATTCCTGTTTGGGCACCAGTTGCTGGGATGTCCCTGGAGAACAGGGAAGAAGATGGGGTACCATACAGGATTGAGAAATGACAGACACAAGAAGTTAGTTAAGTGGGGTTAGGGGACTCAAACTCATCAGGAGCAAGAGTCCCAAATAAACTGACGTCCACATATTTATTATGTTCTTACATGGGAACTGCTTTAGGGAGTATAATCAAAGTGAGATTGTTTTTGATATCTGTCATGCCTGCAAAGCTACAAAGTTTGGTTCCTGGCTCCTTGTCCCAGGAACCATTTATTTCTTATCAGAATGTTCTCTATTCAGATTTCTTTGGGCTCTTGAGTCAGCATCCTTGAGAACATTTGCTTCTGTAACCTGCTACATCAGCAGGGCATGGCATGCCTATGCCCCATGTCCTCGGCTGTTAGAAAACTGATCGAGCCTTCAGAGAGCCATCTCCAACAGAGGACTACTTGCTGGTTGAAAAGGAGGTCCTGGCATGCTACTGAGCCCTAGTGGATAATAAGCATCGGAACATGGGACATCAAAGGACCATGAAGCAGAGCTGCCCATCAAGTGTAATGTTGACTGGCCATGGGAACAATCCATGGTACAATGACAAGGTACGTTCAGGATCAGAGATCAGCATGTCCAGAGTATAAAAGTAAGCTACATAAACAAGATGCATCAGACCCCTCTGTCATCTGTTATGGCTGTATTGATGCCTCTACTTCAGCTCATACTTGTGGTCTTATAGGGGGGTTCCCTATGGCCATCTGATAGAGAAGATAGAACTCCAGCCTGCTCCACAGATGAGTCAGGGCCACATGGTGGCGCTCGTTGCATGTTAATTTCAGCTGCCCCTCCCAAGGTGCCCCCAAAGTCATTGGTGAGAAGAAATTGTCCCAAGGGGAAGAGCTGAGTTTCATTTCTTACTTTGTGTAGGGAGGAAGTGGCATGAAGTAAGGTTATTTATGGTCTCCTGAGAAGTGAGAAATTGCCTGGCTTATTGGTTAGGAGAAAGAACAAGTTTGTAAGATTGATGTCAAGAAGTCTGAGGTCAATATTCCAAGAAATGATTATGACGATGAATATGCAACCATGTGATGATATTGTGAATTACTGATTATATATGTAGAATGGAATGATCAAAATAGGAATGTTTGCATTTGCTTTGTGTTTTTTGGTATTTAAAAAAAATTTTTAAATAAAATAAAAAAAGAGGGAATCATCTTGGAAAAAGCTTTAGAATCAACAGATCTGAGAGTCACACAGTCAGATCTTTGGAAAGGCAGAAGGATAACACCTTCTGCCTTTCCAAACGCAGATGGCCATAGGGAACCCCCCTATAAGACCACAAGTATGAGCTGAAGTAGAGGGAATCCTTATGAAATGAGAAGCCATGACAGGAAGCTAGCAGACATCATCATGTGCTTTTCCAGCTGAAGAGATTCTGGATCCACTGGCCTTTCTTGAATAAACGTATCTCTCCCTGGAAAAAAAAAAGGTCTGAGTTCAAGGCATGTGAGTGGACACATGGGAAAGGGCACAATGCATGAAGACCATTCCATCTCTTGTTAATGCCCTCCAGGGAGAGTTAGCCACACTGAAATCCCTCAGCAGCCAGGAAGAGAGGATTCTATATTTAGTGCCTTAGTCTTCAGAGTAGTGGGCCTATGTGCAGAACACAGTGACAGAAAAGGAGACAAAGGATGGACCCAGTAGCATGAGCTCCCTTTCACCAAAGCTGGTCTAATTATTGCCACTTCAGAATTCCTGACCTATTCACAGTGAAGACCAGTGCTGTGACTTTGATGTGGCACTATCCCTTAGGAAGAACATCTAACCACTTAGTGGCAAGAGGTTATATCAGATCTCTTCCACTAGGGAGAAGATAGTGACGGAATTGATTCATACTTACCAGAATTGACATATACCCTTGATATGGCTTTGTCTTCCTTGTACCTCATGTCCTGGCCAGCACCACTCTCTAAAAGTTTATAGAATGCCTTATTTCCTGATATGTGATGCTGTGTAACACCATGTCAGACGAAGGGATCCACTATGTGCTGAAGGTGGTACGAGAGTAGGTGCATGATTGTGAAATCAACCGTCATATCGTACATTGCATTGTACAGAAGGAGCTGCCACAATGGGATGAAGAAATGGCCTATTAAAGACTTGGCTAAGGTGCCAGTTCAGGGAGAACATGCCGGGGGTTTGAATGTTATCCTACAAGATGCAATATATGCATTGTACCAACTGTTGGTGTAAGGTGCTATGTCTTTAACAGCCACAATAAAAAGTTTAACAACCAAGGGGTAGATATAAATTTGGTCCTTACCACTGTCACTTCAGAGGACCCATTAAAGAATTTGCACTTCCTGTCCCACAATCTTAGGATCTGTTGGATGAGATGTCTTTGTTCCTGGAGGGGGAGCTCTTCTGCTGGGAAACACAGTAAGGGTTCCAGCCTGGTTACTTCAGGCTCTACATGCTGGTCCACCAGTGGTAAGAAAGTGGGTTACTTTATTGATGCAGGTAACCAACTATGATACCTATAAGGAGCTAGGGTCACTGCTCCATAATGGAACCAAAAGGGCGTATGTCAAGGGATTCCCAATGATCATGGTTAACAAGATAACGCACAATTACAGCCTAGTAGAATTAAAGCAATAGAGGTAAAACAAAAGGTCATATGGTGAACTTAAACTCTTGAAAATCAGTGTTTTTTGATATTCAGTATCAAATAATTAATAATTCCAAGGATATAGGAAATTGCAAGAAACAAGCCAAGTATTGAGAAATCTGAGACAACCAACACAACTCCTCAGGTCCTTTTTTGTCTTTAGAATTTAAGCAATAACCTCTCCAAGTAACGAATGTGGGAGCATCGATCAATAACTATTTCTATTTATTTTTATTCTCTGATAGTTATATAACAGACACAGACATTTTCCCATGGTCCATGCCCCCTAAATCCATAAATTCCCATATTTGTTTACTATACCTCATCTAGAAAGAACAGGCATAGCCTGCTCAAAGCATTCCATTGACAAGGATTCTCTGTTGTTTTATCTTTGTTGTTGGATTGATGGATCTTGCTCACAAGAAAGGAGACAGGGCATGCCTTTCAAATGCATGAAGTCACTGACTTCATCCTCAAGTTCCCAGGCAGTGTCTGCCAGGAGTTTGTCTGGCAAACCTGGCAAAAGGCAAATATCAATCCAAAATGGACAGCCACAAGATGGGCCAAGAAGATTGAAGCCAGAAAAAGGAAAGCCAAGCTGACAGATATTGATCATTTTAAAGATATGAAGGCAAGGAAAATGAGGAACAGAATAACAAAAACATGAAGTTAAGAAGCTTCAAAAGGGGGTGAACAGTGGTAGAATGCTTGCCTACCATGAGAGAGAGACACAGGTTCAATTTTGGACCCATGCACCCTCAAAACAGAAAAAAAAAAAAAAGAAGAAGCTTCAAAAGGCAGCTTTCCTGAATGTTTTCCCCCAAAAGAACACCTGCTACTAAGGGCTCTGCTGTAGCTACAGCAGCTGCTGCCAAGGCTCCAGCAGAAAAGACGACCAGTGTGAGCATAAGGCTTCAGCCCAGAAAGCCACAAGCCAGAAGGCAGGGGCTCCAAAAGCTCAGAAGGATCAGAAAGCTCCATCTCAGAAACCACCTGCTCCAAAAGCATCGTGAGAAAGCATAAGAGGCTGTTATGAAAGTAATAGTTTTCTTTTTTTTTTGACATGCAAAAAAAATAAATAAATAAAAAGATGAGGGTCTGGCCCATGGTGAGGGATTTAGAAGCTGTGGTGGAAAAGAGAGGTGAGTGTCAGTAATGGTTTGGGGGCCAAGTACTTACAGAGATTGAGCCTTGTTCTGCTAGCCGTCTTGTATTAAGACTTTTATATAGATTGTACCTAGAACTTTTCTTACAGACTCAATGGGACAAAGTGGACTTAATATGGAAATGAGTATATTTGAGAAGTGCAAGGGATTGCACAGCAGATATCATATCATGTCCAGGATACGTCCCTAATTTCAATCTGAGTTTCACTGTGCAATATCATGCAAACATAGACTCATCTTATATAGCCATGATCCCACCTCATGCATTTGCCATGCATCCTTACACATTTTGTCCCAGGGTATTCTCTTATGTTGCTTACCCTCATATGCAATCACAGCTCAGAACGCAGGGAGTCAGTGAGTCTTGGGAGAGCTCTCAGCCAATGGGGATGGAATTTAGTGCATAAATGCCCCATTCTCCCATTTTTCTAACAGATGTATATGATGTGTCACATACATTCTCCTCAAAGGAACCAAGTTCCTTTTGCTTGGGACTTTGACATCATGGACTTAAACGATTTATCTTTATACTGGCTTCTTTCCTTCCTTGTCTTAACTCTCTGTGCTACGCGCGTTTTGGTTTTAGGGATCGCTTCCCAAATGAACTTCTTGAACTCAAGTGCTTGTCTCAGTAGCTGCTTTGGGACCTGCACATTAAGACAGTGTCATTCTGGGGGGAAGAGATACAAGAAACTGAGTCAGAAATGAAAGAGCATCCTCCTAAAAACAAATCAATTACAGAGATAACATATACAGAATCCAAGACACTCAAAGTCAGAAAAATGGAAATAAATGAGAATTAATGCAATTACATTTTTTTTACTACAATTACCTTTCCCACTCAATTATTTCTCCCAAATTGTTCATACTGCCTCTGAATTCTGATACTGTGTTTAAAATAATTGGGTGGGGGGAAATATGATGGATTAGGAGTCTATCAAAGTGAAAGTAGAGAAGATAGTATAAGTTAAATAAAAGAAATCCCACCAGCATCCTTAAGTTTGTCCCCACATCTTCTCTCAAGCCAGTCTAAGAAGATGCATCTATGATGGTGTGGGTCCTAATTTAAAATAAGAGAGCTCATGAATGTGGAGTTGAATCAAAGGAGGAAAGTTAGGAGTTCAAAACAGCGAAGCCAGAGTAACCTCCATGGAGTTGGGAGTTACAGTTTAGTCCTGCAAGACGGTAACCAGACAGGCCTACAGGAATCCTAAGGCTATGAAACACAGATGAGGTTACCACTGAAACAGCAGTGTCCAGAAGTGAGGGTACCAGAGGGATGGGAATAGCTAAGAATGCAAGAATCTGAAACCTGTGGTGGGAAGATATTTCTGGAGCAGGGATTGGTAAAAGATGTGAGTGCTTTATTACCTTGTTCTAGGTCACACTGGCCTTGACTGATGATGTAAGTTTTGACTGCTGCCCTCCCAGTTGCTGATTTTACTGCCTCCACTCCCTCCTGATAGGGTCCAGCACTCTTCAACAGAACTGGGGCATGCGCAATGGGTAGGATGCACCAGGGGTAAGCTCCGGTGCCTTCCAAAGCTATCTTTGGTGCTTGGGCATATTTGGTTTGACACCTTTTCATTCTAGATACAATTAAGAGAGTCCCTTCCCACTTCCCTCTGGCACATGTGTTTACAAGAGGAATGAGGGAGCACTGAGATGGCAATAGAAAGAAAAACTAGAACTCTGAAGGAGGACGGAAGGATAAATGGGTCTGTTGGAGAAGGTCCTTTGTTTAGTTCAATAAGGGGACTCTGTGGTCTGGTCATGACAGCCCAGAGTTCAGTCTGGAGGGAGCCTCAGGGCTTCTTCTAAAGGTTTCTGGGACTCAGAGATCCTTAAGAAACTCCTGGGTTAGGGTGAAGGGTACACCAGATAGACCCAGAGTGGGGAAGATTTCTTGACTCAGGAAAGCTTCACTGGGTGTTGGAAACACCCTGGTTGAACAGATACAAGGGCTGGATAAGGCATGTATCGAGTGAGTCCTATACACCAGGGGTCTGAATTCTTTTACCTGCCTCTCATCATAAGACATAGATTTTCCAACATAACCCAATATATACACATATGTACATCTAAGAAACCATGCTGTGATCTCTTCGAATCTATTTTTGACTACTCTGTTTAGTTTAATCTGATTTAAACTACTACATCAAGTTCACAATCCACTAATTTGTCATGAACTGGAGTCTGCAAAACAGCTGAATAGGGGAAAGGACAGTCTTTTCAATAAATGGTGCTGGGACAACTGAATACACATATGGGGGAAAAGATATTTGATCCACACCTCACATCTTTCACAGAATCATTTCTAGATGGCTGTTGATCTAAAGGTGAAAATCAGGGTACTACAGCTTACAG
>PVIY010045656.1:0-18958 GCA_004026745.1 Myrmecophaga tridactyla | reverse complement strand
ACAAATCACAGAACTTATGGGAATGAAAGGCATGGTAGAAGAAATGAAAAAAAAAAAAACAATGGAAACCTACAATGTTAGATTTCAAGACGCATAACATAGGATTAGTGAACTGGAGGACGGAACATCTGAAATCAGACAAGAAAAAGAAAATATAGGGGAAAAATGGAAAAATATGAGCAGGGACTCAGGGAACTGAAAGACAATATGAAGCGCACGAATATACGTGTTGTGGGTGTCCCAGAAGGAGAAGAGAAGGGAAAAGGAGAAGAAAAGCTAATGGAGAAAATTATAACTGAAAAGTTCCCAACTCTCATGAAAGATTTAAAATTACAGATCCAAGAAGTGCAGCATACCCCAAAGAGAACAGATCCAAATAGACGTACTCCAAGACACTTACTAATCAGAATGTCCACGATCAAAGAGAAAAAGAGAATATTGAAAGCAGCAAGAGAAAAGCAATCCATCACATACAAGGGAAGCCCAAAAAGACTATGTGTAGATTTCTCAGCAGAAACCATGGAGGTGAGAAGACAGTGGGATGATATATTTAAATTATTAAAAGAGAAAAACTGCCAACCAAGAATTCTATAACCACCAAAATTGTCCTTCAAAAATGAGGGAGAAATTAAAACATTTTCAGACAAAAAATCACTGAGAGAATTTGTGACCAAGAGACCAGCTCTGCAAGAAATATTAAAGGGAACACTAGAGACAGATACAAAGACAGAAGAGAGAGGTGTGGAGAAGAGTGTAGAAAGGAAGACTATGAGTAAAGGTAAAAAGAAGGAAAATTAGATATGACATATAAAATCCAAAAGGCAAAATGGTAGAAGGAAGTACTACCCATGCAGTAATAACACTAAATGTTAATGGATTAAACTCCCCAATCAAAAGACATAGAGTGGCAGAATGGATTAAAAAACAGGACCCATCTATATGCTGTCTCTACTCAAAGGATATGAGGGCAAAGACACAAATGGACATTTGCACACCAATGTTTATAGCAGCATTATTTACAATTACCAAGAGATGGAAACAGCCAAAATGTCCATCAACAGAAGGGTGGCCAACCAAACTGTGGCATATACATACAATGGAATATTATGCAGCTGTAAGACAGAATAAAGTTATGAAGTATGTAACAACATGGATGGACCTTGAGGACATTATGCTGAGTGAGATTAGCCAAAAAAAAAAGGACAAATACTATATGGTCTCATTCATATGAACTGACATTAGTGAATAAACTTGGAATAGTTTGTTGGTAACAC
This sequence comes from Myrmecophaga tridactyla, assembly GCA_004026745.1. Taxonomy (NCBI): domain Eukaryota; kingdom Metazoa; phylum Chordata; class Mammalia; order Pilosa; family Myrmecophagidae; genus Myrmecophaga; species Myrmecophaga tridactyla. The sequence continues at coordinate 17,684 of PVIY010045656.1, read as the reverse complement.
AGACCATCAGGAGATAGAAATAAGGTAAGATATTGGGTAATTGGAGCTGAAGGAATGCAGATTGTGCAACAGGACTGAATATAAAAACTCAGAAATGGACAGCACAATACTGCCTAACTGTAATACAATTATGTTAAAACACTGAATGAAGCTGAATGTGAGAATGATAGAGGGAGGAGAGTTGGGGGCACAGATGAAATCAGAAAGAAAGATAGATGATAAAGATTGAGATGGTATAATCTAGGAATGCCTAGAGCTTATAATGATAGTGACTAAATGTACAAATTTAAAAAGTGTTTTTACATGAGGAAGAACAAAGGAATGTCATTACTGCAGGGTGTTGAAAATAGATGGTAATTAATATTTTAAAATTTAACTTATGTGTGAGACTAAAGCAAAAGATGTTTATTTGGTACACAATTTATATTTTGACTAGTGCATTTCCTAATATAACTTATGTGGACAGCTTAATTGAACACCATAAGTACATGGAACCTTGAGTAGGGCATGAGATTTTGTTGCTTTGTCCAGAGTGATGCCCCAATAAATCCAAGAGTGATTTGAACAGTGAGTGGAAAAGTATTTGCATAGTCCTCTTTGGGGAATGGTGAGAAAGGGGAAAAATTCATCTTCCCCAAGCTGAATTCTTGATATTCTCACAAGCAGTGCAGAAAACCAAAGCTATAGGCTGAGCCCCCAGTCTTGGGGTTTGTTCATATGAAACTTAACACCACAAAGGATAGGTCAAACCTACTTAAAATAAGGCCTAAGAGTCAGCCCCCAGAAAACCTCTTTCGTTGCTCAGGTGTGGCCTCTCTCTCCAGCCAACAAAACAAGCAAACTCACTGCCCTCCCCCTGTCTACGTGGGACATGACTCCCAGGGGTGTGGACCTTCCTGGCAACGTGGGACAGAAATCCTAGAATGAGTGAGACTCAGCATCAAGGGATTGAGAAAAACTCTAGAATGAGCTGAGACCCAGCATCAAGGGATTGAGAAAATCTTCTTGACCAAAAAGGGGAAGAGTGAAATGAGACAAAGTGTCAATGGCTGAGAGATTCCAAACAGAGTCGAGAGGTTATCCTGGAGGTTATTCTTATGCATTAAGTAGATATCACCTTGTTAATCCAAGATATAATGGAGAGGCTGGAGGGAACTGCCTGAAAATGTAGAGCTGTGTTCCAGTAGCCATGTTTCTTGAAGATGATTGTATAATGATATAGCTTTCACAATGTGACTGTGTGATTGTGAAAACCTTGTGTCTGATGCTCCTTTTATCTACCTTGTCAACAGTCGAGTAGAACATATGGATTACAAATAAATAGGGGGAACAAATGTTAAAATAAATTTAGATTGAAATGCTAGTGATCAATGAAAGGGAGGGATTTTCATTTTATTTTCTGTCGTCTTTTTATTTCTTTTTCTGAATTGATGCAAATGTTCTAAGAGATGATCATGATGATGAATATGCAACTATGTGATGACACTGTGAATTGCTGATTATATATGTAGAACAGAATGAGCATATGTTAAGAATGTTTGTGTTTCTTTCTTGTAATGCTTTTTTAATTTAAAAATTAATAAAAAAAGAAATTCAGTATAGCTAGATAATAAAAGTATAGAGAAAGAAAAAAGAAAAAAAATGAATCAAAGATATAAATGTAAGAACTAAAACTATAAAACTCCTAGAAGAAAACATAGGGAATATCTTCAGAACCTTGTGTTAGGCAGTGGTTTCTTAGACTTTACACCAAAAGTACAAGTAACAAAATAAAAAATAGATAAATGGGACTTAAAATTTAAATTTTCTGTATTGTGAAAGTAGAAAGGCAACCCACATAATGTGGGAAAATATATGGAAACCCCATATCTCATAAGGTTTTAATAACCAGAATATATTTTTAAAACTTCTACAAATCAATAGCAAAAAGATAAACAACCCAATTTACAAATGGGAAAAAGTCTTGAATAGACATTTTTCCAAAGAAGATATACAAATGGTCAAAGATACATGAAAAGATACTTAACATCATTAGCCATTAGAGAAGACCAAATATAAACCACAGTGAAATATCAACTCATACCCACTAGAATGGCTAATATTTGTTTTTGTTTTTTTGCAGGCAGGTGCATGATCCAGGAATCAAACCCAGGTCTCCCGCATGGCAGGAGAGAATTCTACCACTGAGGTACCCTCACACCACCCTAGAATGGCTAATATTTAAAAAACAGAAAATAACAAGTGTTAGAGAGGATGTAGAAAAATAGAAATCCTCGTATATTGTTGGTGGGAATGTAAAATAGTGCCACTGATGTGGAAAACAAGTTGGCAATTCCTCAGAAAGTTAGGTACAGAATTACCATATAAGCCAGCAATCCCACTAATCGTTATATACCAGAAGAGTTGAAAGCAGGGCCTTGGAGAGATATAGTGACATTTTTCTCAATAGTCAAAAAGTAGAAGTGACCTAATTGTCTGTCAACAGATGAATGGATAAACAAAATATGGTGTATACATACAATAGAATACTATTCAGCCATAAAAAGCCAAGAAGTCATGACGCATGCCACTACAGGGCGTGAAATATCCACATTGAGTGAAACAGGCTGGACACAAAAGGCCGAACACCATGATCTCACTTATATGACACTAAGCAGGATATGCATATTTATAACGTCAGAAACTAGAATACAGGTCACCGTGGGCCAGGTGGCGGAGGGGGGGCAGTGCAAATTAATGTTTAATTTGCATGATATTTCTGTTTGGGATGATGGAAACGTTTTTGCGATGACGTTGATGGAGGCACTACCGAACTGTATATTTGAAAAGGGATAAAAAGGGAAATTTTAGGTTATATATAAGTTACTACACACAAAAAAATCCATAGAACTGTGCAACACAAAGAATGAACTTTAGAGCTAATAATTATAACAATAGTGTTTCACCAGTTGAACGGAAGTGCCACATTTATGCAAAATGTTAATAATAGGGAAAACTGAATGTGTGAGAGGGGACTCTGTGGAAGCTCAGTACCTTCTGCATGAGTTTTCTACAAACCTACAATTGCTCTAATCTCAAGAAAGAAGGAACTATAGGAAAGGGGCTCTGCCCTTTCAGGAAGGAGGCTCTGCCACCCCTCTGTTCTTGTGGGGGACAGATACCCCAGTGTCCAGAACGGGTGACATTTGCTTGGGGGCCCAGGAAAGGAGCAGCTGTTCTCTAACCCATTTTGCCACCTCTAAAACAGACCTTGTGTGGTCCTGAAATCAGTTTGGGGTTTCTAATCCCCAAATCCCCACACCTGGCAGATTCAACCCTGGGGTGTACTGAATGGACACTAAGCTGATTAGAGTTAGTTGATTAAGTTTCAATAACTTCCTTATTAGGGAAGGTTTTTGTTTCCTGTGACAATGGATGGTGACCGAAGTTTCTTTCTTTCCCTGGAGTAGGACATGTTTTTTTCTTTATTTGACCCACATCTGCCAGATCCACCACCTAATTCCCCTCTCCAAAGTAGATCCTAAAATCCTAGATTTTCTTCATTTTGATTTACTTTCCATTTTTGTTACACAAGTAATTTATATTTATTGTAGCACAAACATAAACAATAAAGTGGGGAGGAAGGAATCACCTGCAGGCCCACTGACCAGCGATAACTGATCTATTTTTGTCACTTGCATATATATAAAATTGTCAAAATTTGATAATATCAAACACACTGAGAATATGGTTTTTCATGAAATAGACATCTTGAGTAGCTTTTCAAGGCCATAAATATGTAGGCCTACATATATATTCTAATGAGCACATAATATTCCATCCTATGAATAAATCATTATTTAACCATCCCCCATGGTTGGAAAGGGCTTTTTCCAGGTTTTTGACATTATAAACAATGCTTTGATGAACATCTTTGTACTCATCTTTGTATTCCTCTCTTCATCATTTTCTTAGGCCAAATTACAGGAGATAAATTGCTGGTTTGAAGGCAAGCAATCTTTTCAAGTACGTCTCTTTAGACTGGGTGAAATCCAAAGCAATGAGCCGCCCACTGTCTCTCCGTCCTGCTAAGTCCAGAAGCTGAGGATGTTAAGTGCAGGCCAGAGGAGCTCAGAGGCCCCTGCAGCTCGGATCTTCTGGTCCTGGATTCTCTATAGAGTCAGGGCCGGGCCAGGATCTCTGCCTGTGAGTCCTGTGATTTTGTTCCATCCCCAGTCACCTCTCTTTTGGGTATGAAAGGCCTTGAACGTGTTCGCAGCCTCTGGCCAAGAAAAGTACATTTTCCCCCTTCCCGAAACTGTCACACGTGTGATTTCTCCCCCAGCCCTCTCTTCCTTCTGAAGTTATTCCTATGGTTCCCTGATCTGCCCAGCTCTCCGGGGTCTACCACAGTGTCTACCACACGTCCATTCATTCAGATAACTCAGCAAACCCCTGCAAAGTGCTTCCTCCGTGCCGTGGCCCCAGGGATAGAGAGCTGAGTGGGACAGAGTCCCCAGCCTCGTGGAACTTATAAATAGCTAAGAGAATTGCAAACTGATAAATTACATGGAGAAAAAAAAGAGGGTGATGGGAGGGTGAAGAGACACAGAGAAATGTGATAGGTCACATGACCTAGCAAATCCTCTCTGAGGAGGAGACGGTAAATGGAGCAAGTTTTTCATTATACTCTGTTGCTTTGCCTTCGTCCCTTTGTTAGACGGGGACTATGTCTTATCTCTTGTGTTAAAAAAAATTTTTTTAAAGGAAATGAATTTTTGGGCTTTCATGGCATTATTATATAATTCACGAGTGGAACAGCATCCGTGATGGAGGGGAGCTCTGAAGAATGAGAGAAAGTTCATATAGGTAGAATAAGGAAATCTTAAAGAAAATAATCTAATGTAAGTACAGAATAGTTTTCCTTATTTGTCTTGGCCTTGAGTTAGAGGAGCTAGACTACATAAGATAAAGGGAGTGAGTTATGATTGGTTGCTCTCAGGTGTCAGGTTCTGGGAGAGCCAAACATATTACAAGCGTTAGGATCTTGGGCCTGCTACATTTATTTAGCACCTGTATGTCTGGAGGTAACACAGATCTGGGAACATAGAGGGTAGACATATGGTGAATGAATGAATGAATGAACGAACGAACGAACAAATGAGTGGGCCAATGGAGGTGATGGTTCCATTGTCTTCTATACTGTTCAGACCCATGTGGAACTCTGAGTCCAGATCCCGGGTGACCTGCTCCTCTCCAGCCCCTCTCCACCTTGCCACCCAAGAGTGAATAGGTGACCAGAGAGGGTACAAGTTTGCTCTGCTGCACAGCAAGCCCGTGGCAGGGCTGACGGGAGAACCCAAAAGACCAGTGGAGCACAGAGGTTAAGGACAGAGGCTGGAATTTGACCCTGCTGTTTACATACCGTGGGATGTTGGGCAAGTTACCTAACTCTCCAGGAATCAGTTTTCAAATCTGGAACATGGAGACAATAACATCTTCCTCACTTGAGTTATTGTGAGTATTAAATGAGATAAAGTATGCAAAGAGTTTGGCAGGAAGCCGGGCTCAAAAAGAGGAGCAGATGCCAACTTGGCAGGTGAAATCACTGCCCACCCTCCTACGTGAGACATGACTCCAGGGGTGTAACTCTCCCTGCCAGTGTGGTACAGAAGTCCCGGGATGAGCTGGAACCTATCATCACAGGATTGAGAAAACCTTCTTGACCAAAAGGGGGAAGAGAGAAATGAGACATCATAAAATCTCAGTAGCTGAGAGATTTCAAGCAGAGTCGAGAGGTTATCCTGGAAATTATTCTTATGCATTTTATAAATATCCCTTTTCAGTTTATGGTGTATTGGTGTGGCTGGAGGGAAGTACCTGAAACTGTTGAGCTGTGTTCCAGAAGCCTTGATTCTTGACCACTGCATAAAGATGTAACATTTACAATGTGACTGTGTGGTTGTGAGAACCTTGTGTCTGATGCTCCTTATATCCAGAGTATGGACAGATGAGTAAAAAATATGGATATAAATAAATAAATAATAGGGGGAAAAAAGCACAAAATGAATTGGGCAGATGGAAATACTAGTGGCCAATGAGAGCAGGGGTAAGGGGTATGGGATGTATGAGTTTTTTTCTTTTATTTCTTTTTCTGGAGTGATGCAAATGTTCTAAAAAATGATCATGGTAATGAATACACAACTATGTGATGGTATTGTGAGCCATTGATTGTACACCATGTATGGAATGTATGTGTGTGAAGATTTATCAATAAAAATTATTTTTTAAAAGAAAGGGGAGCAGCCAGCCCAGCTGTTCCGGCAGTGCCCAGAAGCAGAGGCCTGCTAGTGGCTGATTGAAAAGGACTGGCTGTACAGACATGAGTGTGGTGAGTGCTCCAGGGGCCCGCCTGGCCCCTCCAGAACCCTCCCAGGCAGGGGGCTGGCAGCCTGGGTTCAGACTTCCAGGACAGCGTTCAGGCATATTTTCTACATTCATCCAAATTCTTATCCACATCCTAACTTCTTCTGAAAAAGAATTATTGTAAAATCAATATAAAGACATTAAGGGCAATTTTAAAAGGAAAACTAAATCTTGACGACCCCAGCATTCCAACCCAACAATGTTATTTTTTTCTCTGTCTAGTCCTTCCTGTCTGTCCAAAAGCATACACGTTTTATTTGGCTGCAGTCATAGTAAACTAGCTTATATTTTGCATGCCAATTGACATTTTTATTATAAATCTTCCTTCATAATCCCATAGTCTTCGTAAATAGAATTTTCCATGGCAACCTGATCTTCCATAAGCTGATGTACCATCTTTTCTTCATTCATTACCCTACTGATGGATACTTAGTTTGCTTCTTTTTGCTGCTGAAGATAAACATACCCTTGTAGGTAGCTTTTTAATTCGTTATGGCTGTATTGCTCTCCAGAATTTAACAATTTACACTTTTCTAGCGGTGTGTAAGCACACTCTCACCAACTCTGCAGAGGCTTTTGTGTTGCTGGCAATGTAGTCTAATAGTGTTAGCTTCATCCAGTGCAGTGTAGGGTTTTTTTTACTGCTTAGGTTTCTCTTGAAGAAAATTTAATTCATATTCCTTGCTCATTATCAATCCTGATTAGCTATTTATGAACCTAATGCTTTGTCTTACTTGCTGTAAGCTTTTTCTCGTCTGTTATCTTTCATTACTTTTCTTTTTCAAAATGGCACCTATTCGATTCCAGGCCCAGGCACTCCCCCCGCCCCCAAAAAACATAAATGCAACAAATGATGCTACAATAACAGGATAGTCACATGGAAAAAGAGTGAAATGTGACCCCCACCATACAGCAAACAAAAAAAAATGCCACCTAAAAAAAGAGGGTGCACGGGTAGTTCAGTGGTAGAATGCTCGCCTTCCATGAGGGAGACCCGGATTTGATTCCTGGACCATGCACCCCCTCCCAAAAAAAAATGACACACAAAAAATTATAAAAGTAATACCTGTTCATGGTATGTTTAGTTTGCTAAGGCTAATGTAATAAATTACCACAGACTGGTTGGCTGAAACAACAGAAACGTATTGTCTCACTGTTCTGGAAACCAGAAGTCCAAAATAAAGGTGTTGGCAAGGCCATGCTTTCTCTTAAAGGGGAGAAGCCATTCCAGGCCTCTGTCCTGTCTTCTGCCAGGTGACCAGCAACCCAGGTGCTCCTTGGCCTGTGGCAGTGTAGCTCAACCTCTGCCTCCTTCACATGGCCACCTCTCTTTCTCTCTCTTTCTCTCTCTGTCCAAATTTCCTCTCCTGATAAGACACCACCCATATAGGATTAATACCAATTTGGCCTCATCTTAACTAATAACATTTTCAAAGATCCTATTTACAAATTAAATTCACATTTGCAGGGTTATGACTTGAACATGTCTTTTGGGGGCAGGGACACTATTCAATTCATAACGTGGTAGAAAATTCAGATATTAGAGGAAATAAATAAATATGCATATACATGTGTATGTTGTGTGTGTGTATAATCTCACCATTTAGAATTAACCTTTAGTATCCTGTTTCAAAACCAACTGTAAAAAGATATTTTTGAATCTATTGAGAAATGAGAATATAAACTGGTTATTAAATGGTATTAAGGAATTATTGTTGATTTTGTTGGGTATGTAAAGTGGATATATATTTTCAAAACCAGATATATCCAATGAGATATCATCTCACACCCACCAGAATGTCCATTATCAATAAAACAGAAAACGACAAGTGCTGGAGAGGATGTGGAGAAAGAGGCATACTTATCCACTGTTGGTGGGAATGTCAAATGGTACAGCCGCTGTGGAAGGCAGTGTGGCGGTTCCTCAGGAAACTAAGTATGGAATTCCCATATGACCCGGCAATACCATTGCTAGGTATCTATCTGCTCAGAGGACAGGAGGGCAAGAACACAAACAGACATTTGCACACCAATGTTTACAGCAGCATTATTTACCATCGCGAAGAGATGGAAATAGTCAAAATGTCCATCAACAGACAAGTGACTAAGCAAGCTGTGTTACATATGTACAATAGAATATTATGCAGCTGTAAGACAGAATAAAGTCATGAAGCATGTAACAACATGGATGGACCTTAAGGACATTATGCTGAGTGAGATTAGCCAGAAACAAAAGGACAAATACTATATGGTCTCACTGATATGAACTGACATTAGCGAATGAACTTGAAAAATTTCAGTTGGTAACAGAGACCATCAGGAGATAGAAATAGGGTAGATATTGGGTAATTGGAGCTGAAGGGATACAGATTGTATAACAGGACTGATTGTAAAAATTCAGAAATGTACAGCACAATACTACCTAACTGTAATACAATAATGTTAGAACACAAAATGAAACTGAATGTGAGAATGATAGAGGGGAGGAGGCCTGGGGGCCCAAATGAAATCAGAAGGAAAGATAGACAATACTGAGATGGTTTAATCTAGGAATGCCTCGAGTGTATAATGATAGTGACTAAACGTGCAAATTTAAAAATGTTTCTGCATGAGGAAGAACAAAGGAATGTCAGTAATGCAGGGTGTAGAAAATAGATGGTAATTAATATTTTAAAACTTTAGCATATGTGTGAGACAAGCAAAAAATGTTTATTTGGTCCAAAATTTATATTTTGATTAGTGCATTTCCTAATATAACTTATGTGGACAGCTTAATCAAACACCATAGTGCTTGGAACCTTGTGTAGGACATGAGATTTTGTAGGTTTGCCCAGAGTGATGCCCAGATAAATCCCAGAGCAATTTGAACAGTGAATAGGGAAGTATTTGCCGAGTCCCCTAGGGGGAATGGTGTGAAAGGGGGAAAATTCAACTTCCCTAAGTGGAGAATTCTTGATATTCTCACAGGTAGTGGGGACACCCAAAGCAATAGGCTGAGCTTCCAATCTTGGGGTTTGTTCACATGAAACTTAATCCCGCAAAGGATAGGCTAAACCTACTTAAAATTAGGCCTATGAGTCACTCCCAAGAGAACCTCTTCTGTTGCTCAGATGTGGCCTCTCTCTGTCAGCCAACACGATAAGCAAATTCACTGCCCTCCCCCTGTCTACATGGGACATGACTCCCAGGGCTGTGGACCTTCCCAGCAAGGTGGGACAGAAATCCCAGAATGAGCTGGAACTCAGCATCAAGGGATTGAGAAAATCTTCTCAACCAAAAGGGGGAAGAGCGAAATGAGACAAAATAAAGTGTCAATGGTTGAGAGATTCCAAACAGAGTCGAGAGGTTATCCTGGAGGTTATTCTTACGCATTATATAGATGTCACCTGTTTAGTTAAGGTGTAATGGAGAGGCTGGAGGGAACTGCCTGAAAATGTGGAGCTGTGCTCAGGTGGCCATGAAGATAACTGTATGGTGATATGGCTGTCGCAGTGTGACTGTGTGGTTGTGAGAGCCTTGTGTCTGATGCCCCTTTTCTCTACCTTATGATGGATAATTAAAACATATGGATTAAAAATAAATAAATAATAGGGGAAACAAATGTTAAAATAAATTTCGTAGATTGAAATGCTGGTGATCGGTGAAGGGGAGGGGTAAGGGGCATGAGTTTTTTTCTGTTTTCTTTTTATTGCTTTTTCTGAATTGATGCAGATGTTCTAAGAAATGATCATGATGATGAATATACAACTATGTGATGATAGTGTGAGTTATTGGTTATATAACGAGAATGATCAAGGAATGATCATATGATAAGAATGCTTGTGTTTGTATGTGGCTATGTATCATTAATAAAAAATAAATTAATTAAAAAAAAAAAACAGGTGTATCAGGGGCTGGTGCATACCACTTTCCTGCCCTCGGGTTCCAAGAGGGTGCCGAGAGGGTGCTGAATGGGTGGCAGTAAGCAGTCCTGTGGCCCATAAAAATCCTGCAAAATGTCTTTGTAAGGCGTGCAAGGATAGTTCAATCGTAGAATTCTCACTCACCATGTGTGAAACCAGTCAGTGTTCGATTCCCGGCCCATGCACTTCCAAAAGAAAAAAAAAATTAAACAAATATGCTGCAAAAATGGCGTAGTCATATGGAAAAAGAATGAAATGTGACCCCCACAATACAGCATACATTTTTTAAAAAGTCTTTATATCCATCTCCTGAAGACCTGAAAGTAGACAAAGCAATTCACACTCAAGCTGCCTTTTCTGCAAACCCTGCCAACCCAGCAGTTTTGTCAGAAGCTTCTGCTCCCATTGCTCAAGATGAAAGCTCTATCCTAGACTGCATCCAGAGCTCTCTCATTACATTGGCCTGAGTCTAAATGAAGAAGAAATACTTGCAAATATGGCCATGGTCCCTGGAGAATGTGCACAAGGGTTAGTAGTAAGACTTTCCAGTGGGAACTATGTGGTAGCTCCAGTAACTGTTGGAAATCAAAGAGCAGAAATTAAGCAAGGGATTCCTGAAGTTATTTTGTGTAAGGATCAAGATGGACAAATTGGCCTCAGACTTAAATCAGTAGATAATGGTGTATTTATCCAGCTAGTCCAAGCTAATTCTCCAGCATCTCTGGTTGACCTGAGCTTTGGCGATCAAGTACTCCAGATTAAGGGTGAAAACTGTGCAGGCTGGAGCTCTGATAAAGCACACAAAGTGCTCAAACAGGCTTTTGGAGAACAGATTACTCTGATTATTCATGACAGGCCCTTTGAACAGACTATTATCATGCATAAGGATAATATTGGACATGTTGGCTTTATCTTCAAAAATGGGAAAATCATGCCCATGGTGAAAGATAGCTCTGCAGCCAGAACACATCCATGAAATCAATGGACAGATTGTCATTGGATTGAAGGACTCACCAATTGCAGACATACTGTCGACATCTGGAACTGTACTTACTATAACAATCATGCCTGCTTTTATCTTAATTATATTCTTTAAATGATGGCACCAAACATTCTCAAAAGCTTGATGGGTCACACCATTGCACATTGGAAACTTAGCTGAACTACTCCACTGCAGTTTACTTCTTCATTAACTTCTGTATTATGCATATGTTCTAGTTTGCTAGCTGCGGGAATGCAACACAGCAGAGACGGATTGGCTTTTAATAAAAGGGGATTTATTTTGTTAGTTCTTCAGTGGAAAGGCAGCTAACTTTCTACTGAGGTTCTTTCTTACGTGGGAAGGCACAGGATGGTCTCTGCTGGCCTTCTCTCCAGGCCTTTGGGTTCCAACAACTTTCCCCACGATGATTCCTTTCTGCATCTCCAAAGGCCTGGGCTGAGCTGCGAGTGCTGAGATGAGGAATGCCAAGCTGCCTGGGCTGTGCTCTGTTGCGCTCTCTCATTTAAGCACCAGCCAATTAAGTAAAACGTCATTCATTGCAGAAGGCACGCCTCCTAGCTGACTGCAGATGTAATCAGCAAAAAATGAGGTTCACGTACCATTGGCTCATGTCCACAGCAACAGAACTAGGTGCCTTCACCTGGCCAAGTTGACAACCGAATCTAACTACCAAAGCATATGAAGCCTTCCCAGAGCCAAGGAACATTTGCTGAATGGAAATCTTTCTATCTTCCCTATGGCTGAGAATCTTACTAAATTCTGATATCTTGTCCGAACTTCAAGATTGTTGTAGCCTTATCCTGGTTTTACAGATGTGAAATTTTCAAAAGATATACAGACTTTCTTAGACTAGTTTATCTACTGAAAACTTGATGCTTTCTATAAGCCATTATGGTTAAGAAGACTGCTACAGGCTCTTAGCTTTGTTTTGGAACAGGTCCCTTTCTATAGTGAGTACTGAGCCTATTATTTTATATCTATGGTAAACTCCATTCTTAATGTGTTGCCATATTACATTTAGAATGATTGCCTTTGATAGTTTTTTATTCCCTAGTTCTGTTTATGTGTGCATGTGTGTGTGTAAGACACCAATTAAGTAATGCTGGTTTCATTCCATTTAAGCATCATACAATGTGTGTAGATGTGATAATTGTGATAATTATCATTCTCTTCACTTAAAACAGTTGTCTTAACCATGTTAATTAAGCATCTATAGTAAAAGCCAAAATATAATTAACTGTTGGCTTTATAAAATACAAAACATAGTTCTATATTAACCTGAAACATACACTAACAATTTCACGGTACTTATTGAGCTATAGCAGAGCTATTTAGTTGTATCTGAGATTTTCTAGTCATTGCGTGCTGGCATTCTTACGTTTGACTAAACTAGCTATTTTGAAATCGTCTTGGGAAGTTGTCATTGTTCCATTTCCTGACTCCTCCCTGCAAACAAAATGGCAGTGACACTTTATCCTGATATTTTTGTTTTATGCTTGTTCTAATTACATATATATAAATAAAGATTAAATTTCAAAAATTAATAAGTTTACTAATTAAGATGCTTACAGGACAATTGATGTGATGTCTTGGATTTGCTTTAAAATAGCCCAGCATAAACACACACAAAAAGGGTGAGAGTAATTAGATAAAATAAAATTGGCAAAATGTTAATGTATGTTGAAACCGGGTAATGGATATATGGGTTTTTATTCTCCCTACTTTTGTGGAGCTTAGAAACCTTCTGTGACAAAAAGTTTTAAAAGTTATCTTCTCAAGAGATCTTCCTGACTCCGGCCTGTAGTTTCAACCCCATCTCAGTGACACTCACTTCATATTCTCATATCTCATCATTCTCCCTGATGAGAATATGTTCTTCCTGCTTAGCATGTTATTAGCATCTTCCATACCAAGTGTGTTCTTATTTTGTCAAGTTTATTTGGTGTATTATTCCTTCCCAACTGAAATATAAACTCTATCAGAGAAGGTTTTTTGTTTGCTCTGTTCACTGCTCTTACCCCAGTGCCTGGTTATTCCAATGATTGTTGAATAAAAATCAAAATCACCATTAATGTCTTAAAATCATAGATATTCATCTTTACTTTATTTTAAACTTAACAGAAGGAAAAAAGATAAACTGGAGTAAAAGAAAGGAATTGCTGATGTTCGGATTATGGTTCCTAAAAGACCCTTCTCAAGTTAAAAAAAGGTAATATACATATATATGTATATCTATAAATGAAAAGCATTGAGGTTGGGGGCAATAGGTTTTTTGTCTTTACTGTTCATTTTTTAATGGGCACAAGTTTAAATTTCCAGGTAGTAAAAATATCAGCACATCCCACCAATATTTAAAGAAACAAACATGTCCTATTTTTCATTTACACACATATCAAGCACAAAGTTGAAAACTTAGGCCTACTTTTTTTCTTTTTATATTTTTACTGTAAACAACAAACAAATTTGCAAATATTCTTGACATGGTTACAATCAATAGCTTACAATATCATCACATAGTTGTGTATTCATCGCCATGATCATTTTTTTGAACATTTGCATCTCTCCAGCAAAAGAAAGAAAAAAAGAAAAAAGAGGGAAAATTCAACTTTCCCAAATGGAGAATTCTTGATATTCTCACAAGCAATGGGGACACCCAAAGCAATAGGCTGAGCCCTCAATCTTGGGGGTTGTTCATATGAAACTTCACCCCACGAAGGATAGGCTAATCCTACTTAAAATTAGGCCTAAGAGTCACCCCCAAGAAAACCTCTTCTGTTGCTCAGATGTGGCCTCTCTCTCTTGGCCAACACAGCAAGCAAACTCACCACCCTCCCCCTGTCTACATGGGACATGACTCCCAGGGGTGTGGACCTTCTTGGCAACATGGGACAGAAATCCTAGAATGAGCTGAGACTCAGCATCAAGGGATTGAGAAAACCTTCTCTACCAAAAGGGGCAAGAGCAAAATGAGACAAAATAAAGTGTCAATGGCTGAGAAATTCCAAACAGAATCAAGAGGTTATGTTAGAGGTCATTCTACGCATTAAATAGATATCACTTTGTTAGTCAAGATGTAATGGAGAGGCTGGAGGGAACTGCCTGAAAATGTAGACCTGTGTTCCAGTAGCCATGTTTCTTGAAGATGATTGTATAATGATATAGCTTTCACAATGTGACTGTGTGATTGTGAAAACCTTGTGTCTGATGCTCCTTTTATCTACCTTATCAACAGACAAGTAAAACATGTGGAATAAAAATAAATAATAGGGGGAACAAATGTTAAAATAAATTTAGTAGATTGAAATGCTAGTGATCAATGAAAGGGAGTGATAAGGAGTATAGAAAAAAATAGGGGAAACAGGCTAAAATATATCGGGTAGATGGAAATATGAGCAGTCAATGAGAGGGAGGGGTAAGGGGTATGGTATGTATGAGGTTTTTTTTTATTTCTTTTTCTGAATTGATGCAAATGTTCTAAGAAATGATCATGGTGATGAATATACAACTATGTGATGATATTATGAGTTATTGATTATATACCAAGAATGGAAGGATCATATGGTAAGAATGTTTGTGTTTGTATGTTGTTATATTTTTTTAAAAATTTAAAAAAAAGAAGTAGGAGGAAGACACCCTCTTGTTTCCTGCACAGCCTCTTACCTGGGCTTCTTCACCAAGTCTGGTTTAATTCTTACTGGAGTGCTTCCTGGTTCCCCTCCAGCTCCCAGCCCACCCTCAGCTCTTTCACTAACACCCTGGTTTCCCACCCGAACCTGGAAAACTATAAACTATGGATTTTCACCACCATTTTTGGGGGCAGAGAATAAAATGGACTTTATTTCCCTCATTTCATTGAGGCCCAGAGGGGTGAAAGGATTTTTCCATGATCAAAGTTGGAGGGATCAGACACTGCTGCTCTCCCCATCAGGACCACTGCCAGTGGCTTAGGGTAAGGATAGGGGAGAAAATTTAGTGGGTAGGGGACAGTGGAGGCAAGTGGTAAAAAGAGGAAAAGAAAAAAATGTGGCTTGGTGGGGGAGTAAAAGGTAGTAGGGAAAAGCTACAGGTGACTAAAAGTGTGGAAATAAAACAATAAAAAAAACCCAAAGGACTCCAGTGAAGACATAGATAGAGACCGGACAGGACTGGGGAGTTCAGGGAGGATGGTGTTGTCAGAGAGCTTTCTCACAGGAGCAAGAGGAGGCAGAGGAAGACCAGGTTGGGCCTAAAGTAAACAAATAAGAAGGTCTTAGGCCACAAAACCTTTCTGCAGCAGAGCACGTCTATGCCACTTGTCCCCATGTTTGATGACTCTCTTGGGGTCAGTGTGCTGGGCCCAGAGTCCCTGTGGAAAGCACTTTTCTGTACTGACAGTGGCCTCTGCCCTCCACCCCCCACCCCAGCCTCCTCTTCCAGGCCTGTTTATTTAGACAGCTGCCTTGCATTTTTTAGAACAATTTTTAACTTGCAGTCTGTACCTGCTGAACCAGAATGTCTGTCCAAAACCATTTACGTAGGCCAAGGGCAACTGTAGCTCTGGCCCGAGGCAGGTGTAGGCTGGGCCTAGTCAGAGAGGGCAGGAGGCATAGGAGCGGGGCCAGCTTGGAGGCATGAGCTCCCACCTCTGGAGAAGGAAAGCTGAGTGTGGCAGGACCCAGTGTGATTCCTCCATCCAGGAGCCCTTGGGCCTAGGCTCCATCAAAGAAAGAACCTCACTATTGAAGATCTGTAAAATATGGACATGTTTCTCTGAAGTTTGAAGCTTCCCTTTGTATGTATTGAACGGTTAGTTATCTCTTCTAAGTAGAAGCAGTCCCGCCGGGGGCAGGAGGAAGGACTCCATGACCTCTGGAAGGCCCTGTCCAGTTGATGATTTATGATGTGACGGCTAGGTAGAAGGCCAGGAGGCCTCCAGGCCATCAGCCTCAGTCCCTTGTATCTGAGGGCTCAGTCTGGAGCAGACCAAACCCAAGAAAGGTTTGCAGAAATATTCTAAAAATGATCATGGTGTTGAATACACATATATGTGATAATATTGTGAGCCACTGGTTGTAACCATGTATGGAATTTATTTGTGTGAAGATTTCTCAATAAAAAAATATTAAAAAAAAAAAAAAAAAGGAGTAAAGAAAGGTTTGCAGAACTGAGATGTGCTACGGAGCTCATCCCAATCTCTAGCACTCTCCGCCCTGTGCACAGGGCAGGAGGAAATGTGGTTGTCAGAGTGGTTGGAATGGATATTACAAAAACAGCCTGGAGCCTCTAGAATGTGGAAAGGTGGGTGGGAAATGGAATCCCAGCAAGCCAGAGCTGGCAGGAGCTACAGGAAGCAGCTAGTCCAATTTCTTTTTAGATTGGAAGACTGAGACCCAGAAAAGTGACTCACTTGCCCAGGATCAGAGAGGAAGGAAGGGAAGACGAGGCTGGTAGGTCAGGTACAAGCCTTTCGTTCAAGGCCTTAATGTCTTCTACAGAATGCAGAAGGATGAGGGTGGGCCTAGCACGGGAGGCAGCTGGGGTGAATTCAAGGGAGGGTTCGAGAAGCCCCCTGTAGAGTTCTAAACCCCAGTCTGGAGCTGAGCCAAGGCTCCAAGTCAAAGAAAGGCATTCAAGCAGTGTGGGACCCAAAATGGCAGCTGACATCTGTGTCTTGATCTGTCTTCTCAGGCTCCCAAAGTTGCCACCCAATCCTAACAACTTCCCCACAGTTCAAGGAGCAAGACCTGCCTCCTCACTATTTGCCCAGTCAGTCAATTGGCATCCGGGAGCCTGCTCTGTGCTGTTTGGCAACACAAGGTACCAGTTTTCTCCTCCCTTTTTCCCACCATCTCGGCCTCCCTCCAACCATCTCTCCTTCCCTCCACACCATTCACTACATTCACAGATAAGCTTAATCCCTTTCCACCAACACTGTAGAAACCCCCTTCAGTCATGTTGTATTAGTTAGGGTTCTCTAGAGAAACAGAATCAACAAGGAACACTCACAAATATAAAATGTATAAAAGTGTCTCACGTGACCACGGAAATGCAGAGTCCAAAATCTACAGGGTAGGCTGTGAAACCAACGATTCCGATGGAGGGTCTGGACGAACTCCACAGGAGAGGCTCACCAGCCGAAGCAGGAAGAGAGTCTGTCTCTTCTGAATCCTCCTTAAAAGGCTTTCAGTGATTAGATTAAACATCACTCATTGCAGAAGACACCCCCCTTGGCTATTTGATTACAAATGGAATCAGCTGTGGATGCAGCTGACATGATCATGATTTAATTCTATGAAATGTCCTCATTGCAACAGACAGGCCAGCACTTGCCCAGCCAGACAAACAGGTACAAGTTGACACATGAACCTAACCATGACACATGTGTACCTCCTACT